>JAJOOJ010015725.1:0-16022 GCA_029582625.1 Solanum boliviense | reverse complement strand
TTATTTACTATTCATACTTTGTTAATCGCTCATGGTTCCCACAACCCTAGTTGTGGATTTAGTTACCCATACTAGCAAGAACACAATTCATAATATTAGATGAATAAATCATGAACTTACGTAACGAGAATAATAAACCCAGAATTTTAACTTCAATTGCAAAGCCAAAATCTTCAAAACAAATGTAGGAAATCAATAATTGCTAGGGTTGCAACTTAATCTCCAAAGTCACAAGGTAAAAATAGAATAATAATGTCTAACCCCCAAAAACGAGGTTTACATGTCCTATTTATAGAAAACAAATCCTAAATTAAAAGGGAAACAAATTAAGGAAAGTTTGTTCACGTACGCGTCTTCAATCCACGAGACTGACTTACGGACCGTCGATGGATCTACGGTCCATAAGTCCCTTTCGTCAGCCAGGACTTAGAAAATATTTCTACTTCTACAAAAATCAGCTTCTCTGAAGCAAATGATGGACTAACAGTACGGACCGTAGATCGATCTACAGTCCGTCAATCCCCTCCGTAGCTCCATACTAAGAATCTTCAAAAATCAGGTACTGGAACCCTCGCAGTATCATTCTACGGATCAACAGAACGGTCCGTAGATTAATCTACGGACCGTCAATAGACACCGTAGTTCCACACTTGGTCAGATTTCCCTAATTTGTCCTCAATCCCATGCCTACTGATCTACGGTCATCACCTACGGACCGTGAATGGACCTACGGTCCGTAGATCACCTCCATGAATGCCCTGTTTCTGCATTTCTTGCAGCTGTCTCTATACTTACGCGCCTGAACACCTTTCCTGCAAAACATGATAAAAACACATAAAAACCAATATAAAAAGGCCCTAGACACACACAACTTGTAAGTGAAATGTATTAGAAATACCGTTAACTCACGATATATCACTTACGCGTGTCTTTCAGTTGATCATGCCTCAACGAAGAGCTGTTAGAGGTCGTCATGCTAGGCATAATGTCGAGGAACAAGAGGTACCTAATGCACTTGAAGTGAAACCCCAAGGGGAAGTCACCAATGTTGAGTTCAGGGAAGCGATCAGAATGTTAAGTCAAGATGTGACAAACCAAGTTGGGCAGAGGGAAAACCGATAGGAAGTGAATAATCCTTCAAGAATCTGTGAGTTTCTAAGGATGAACCCCCAAAGCTTCACTAGTTCAAGCACTACTGAGGATCCAGAAAGCTTTATTGAGGAACTACACAAGGTTTTTGAGGTTATGCATGTTTCTGATGCTGAGCGAGTGGAACTAGATGCATATCAATTGAACAGTGTTTCTATTACTTGGTTTGACTAGTGGAAGAAGGGTAGAGCTGAGGGTGCACCAATTTTGAGTTGGGCTATGTTTGAGGAGGCTTTCTTGGCGTGTTTCTTTCCCCGTGAACTGAGAGAAGCCAAGGTACGAGAATTCCTTACTTTTAAGCAAGATTCACTAAGTGTTCATGAGTACAGTTTGAAGTTCACCCAACTTTCCCGATATGCTCCGGAGATAGTTGCAGATATGAGAAGCAGGATGAGTCTGTTTGTTGCTAGGTTATTTCGTCTGTCAAGCAAATAGGGCAATGCAGCTATGCTAATAGGGGACATGGATATAGCAAGGTTAATGGTTTATGTGCAGTAGGTTGAGGAATAGAATTTGAGAGGGATAAGGAAGAATTCAGAAACAAGAAGGCTAAGACATCGCAGAATGAGTTCGGTCAGTAAAAAAATAATGTGAACCGACCTTCCTTCCAACAGAAACATAAGGGATCTGCTCCATCATCTGCTAGTGCACCTGCACCAAGGAACAAAGGTGAGTATAATAGTCAGAATTCATAGAATTTCATAGCTAGACCTGCTCAGTCTTAGGGTAGTGTGGCACAAGAAGGTAATTTGGCTCCTACATGTGCTAAGTGTGGTAGGAACCACCCAGGTGCTTGTTCCGATGTCTCTACTGGATGTTTTAGGTGCGGCCAAGAGGGTCACTTTATGAAAGAATATCCTAATAACAAGCAAGAAAATGGGAATAGGGGCAATAGAGCCCAATCTTCTTCAGTTGCTCCACCAGATAGGGCTGTACCTAGAGGAGCTACTTCAGGGACTGGAGAATGAGCAAACTGCCTATATGCTACCACTCGTCGCCAAAAGCAAGAGAATTTACCGGATATTGTCACTAGTATGATCAAAGTCTTTAATTATGATGTTTTACTTTGCTAGACCCAGGAGTGAATTTATCTTTTGTGACCCCATATATTGCAATGATTTTTTATGTTCCTCCTGAGCAAATTTGTGAGCCCTTCAGTGTTTCTACACCTGTTAGTGAGTCTATTCTAGCTGAGAGAGTCTATCGTGATTGTGTTATTTCCATCAATCACAAGAGCACCATGGCTGATTTAGTTGAGTTAGACATGATAGATTTTGATGTCATTCTAGGTATGGATTGGCTTCATGCCTGTTATGCCTCCATTGTTTGTAGAACTCGAGTTGTTAAGTTATAGTTTCCTAATGAGCCAGTCTTTGAGTGGAGGAGTAGTTCAGCACTGCCTAAGGGTCATTTTATTTCATACCTTAAGGAGAGAAAGTTAGTTTCCAATGGGTGTGTCTATGACTTAGTCCAAGTTAATTTCTAGTGTTGAAACACCTCGTATTGAGCCAGTTCCTATTGTGAGTGAGTTTCCTGAGGTCTTTCTAGATGATCTACCCGGAGTCCTTCCTGAGAGAGAAATAGATTTCAGTTTATATCTTCTTCCTGATACTCGTCTTATATCTATTGCATCATATAGAATGGCACCAGTAGAGTTGAAAGAGTTAAAGGAGCAATTGAAAGATCTCTTTGATAAGGGTTTTATTCGACCAAGTATCTCACCTTGGGGCGCTCCGGTCTTATTTGTGAGGAAGAAGGATGGTTCTCTTAGAATGTGTATAGATTACCGTCAGTTGAACAAGGTTACTATCAAGAATAAGTATCCTCTTCCGAGAATTGATGATCTCTTCATCAGCTTCAGGGTGCCACTTGTTTTTCTAAGATAGACCTCAGATTAGGCTACCATCATTTGAAAGTAAGGAAGTGTGATATTGCAAAGACAACTTTCAGGACCCGTTATGGTCATTATGAGATTTTGGTCATGTCGTTCGATTTAACTAATGCACCTGCAACATTCATGGACCTTATGAATAGAGTATTAAAGCCTTATTTAGATATGTTTGTTATCGTGTTCATTGATAGCATTCTAATCTATTCAAGGAATGAGGAAGATTATGCTAGTCATCTCAGAATAGTTCTCCACACTCTAAAGGATAGAGAGTTGTATGCCAAGTTCTCTAAGTGTGAGTTTTGGCTTAGGTTTGTGGCATTCTTAGGCCATATTATTTTTGGTGATGGAATTACAATTGATACCAGAAGATAGAGGCAGTGCAGAATTGGCCTAGACCCACGTCTCCAACTGATATTAAGAGTTTCTTGGGGTTGGCTAAATATTATAGAAGGTTCGCAGAGGGGTTCTCATCTATTTCATCTCCTTTGACCAAGTTGAATCAGAAAATAGTGAAGTTTCAATGTTCTGAAGCTTGTGAGAAAAGCTTTTAGGAATTGAAAAAGAGGTTGACTACTGCCCCATTATTGACCTTACCAGAAGTTCCTCAAGGTTTTGTGTGTATTGTGGTGCGTGCAGAGTTGGTTTGGGTTGTGTGTTGATGCATAATGGTAAAGTTATAGCTTATGCCTCCAGACAGCTGAAAGTTCACGAGAGGAATTACCCAACCCATGATCTAGAGTTGACT
This sequence comes from Solanum boliviense, assembly GCA_029582625.1. Lineage (NCBI taxonomy): Eukaryota > Viridiplantae > Streptophyta > Magnoliopsida > Solanales > Solanaceae > Solanum > Solanum boliviense. The sequence goes on along the minus strand of JAJOOJ010015725.1, from coordinate 12,237 downwards.
GCCTAGTATTTGCTTTGAAAATATGGCGTCATTACCTTTATGGTGTTCATGTGGATGTGTTCACCGATCACAAGAGTCTTCAGTATGTATTTAGTCAGCAAGAGCTTAATCTCAGACAAAGGAGGTGGTTAGAGTTACTCAAGGATTATGACATGAGTATCCTCCATCACCCAGGTAAGGCTAATGTTGTTGTTGATGCCTTGAGCAGGTTGTCTATGGGTAGTACCACCCATGTTGAGGAAGAAAAGAGAGAGTTAGCAAAAGATGTGCACATACTTGCCCAATTAGGAGTTCGACTAATGGATTCCACAGAAGGAGGAGCGGTGGTGATGAATGGGGCTGAATCATCATTAGTATCTGAAGTTAAAGAGAAGCAAGACCAAGATCCTATTTTTCTTGAATTGAAGGCAAATGTTCATAAGCAAAAATTAATGGCTTTTGAACAAAGGGGAGATGGTGTATTGAGGTATCAAGGTAGGTTGTGTGTACCAAGAGTGGATGACCTCCAAGAGAGGATCATGGAGGACGCTCATATCTCCAGATATTCCAATCATCCGGGTTCCACAAAGATGTATCATGACCTGAGAGAAATGTATTGGTGGAATAGTATGAAGAAAGGTATTGCTGAGTTCGTTGCTAAATTCCCGAATTGTCAACAAGTTTAAGTAGAGCATCGAAGGCCCGGTGGTATGGCTCAGAATATAGAGATTCCAAAGTAGAAGTGGGAGATGATCAATATGGACTTTATTACTAGTTTGCCATGGTCTCGCAGGCAACATGATTCTATTTGGGTGATTAGGAATCGAATGACCAAATCAGCCCAATTTTTTCCGATAAAGACTACCCATTCAACATAGGATTATGCTAAGTTATACATCCAAGAGTTAGTAAGACTGCATGGAGTCCCTGTTACAATTATATCAGATAGAGGGACACAATTTACTACACAATTCTGGAAATCTTTTCAGAAAGGCTTGGGTTCAAAGTTGAATTTAAGTACTACTTTTCATCCTCAGACGGATGGTCAAGTAGAGCACACTATTCAGACTTTAGAAGATATGTTGAGGGGTTGTGTGATTGATTTCAAAGGTAATTGGGATGATCACCTACCTCTCATTGAGTTTGCTTATAACAACAGTTACCATTCTAGCATTCAGATGGCTCCTTATGAAGCTCTCTATGGGAGAAGATGTAGATCTCCAATTAGATGGTTCGAGGTTGGTGAATCTGGGTTGATAGGACCAGACTTTGTTCATCAAGCTATGGAGAAAGTGAAAGTTATTCAAGTGAGGTTGAAAACAGCGCAGAGTCGTCAGAAATCCTACACTGATGTTAGGAGAAGAGAGTTAGAGTTTGAAGTAGATGATTGGGTATACTTGAAAGTTTCACTCATGAAGGGTGTTAAGAGATTTGGTAAGAAGGGAAAGCTTATCCCCTGATACATTGGTCCTTACAGAATATCCAAGAGTATTGGCAATGTAGCTTATGAGTTAGAGCTACCATAAGAGTTAACAACGGTCCATCTAGTATTTCATATTTTCATGTTGAAAAAGTGCATGGGCCTTCACTAATTATACGAACTAAAGATATTGGTATCAAAGATAGCTTATCTTATGGGGAGATTCTTGTTCAGATTCTAGATCGCAAAGTTCGCAAATTGAGAACGAAAGAGGTAGCATCAGTCAAAGTTCTGTGGAGAAATCAGTTTGTTGAGTAAGCTACTTGGGAAGCCGAGGAGTATATGAAGAAGAGATACCCACATCTCTTTGAATCCGGAGAAGTTTCAAATCAAGGTATTAATCCTTTCTTGGCTTTTATTTTAAGTTGGCATGTTGTATTTACATTTTTGCTTGTTGGGTGTTTGAGCTACTTGTTAGATGTCACATCCTTAGTCTGCTTAGAGTGATCTCATTCGAGGACGAATGTTCCCAAGGGAGAAATATTGTAACACCTTGCTAAGTGAAAGAGCTAGAATTAAAAAGAGCCATTTTTGGAAAGAACGAAAAATCTGGAAATTTGTTTTAAGTTATGTTAAGTTTGAATTTTGGATCAACTTCAAACAATCATAACTCCTAGCTCATGATGATTTAGGTGTTCTACAAGATACCGTAGGAAAGATCTTTGAATTATCTTTCCAACACCACTGAGTTTGCTCAATTTTGAGTTTGTATGGAGAAGAAATGCCCATTTGAAGTCGGGGCATTTAGATAGGGAAAGTCTAAATCGGATTTTGGAAGGGTATTATGGCCTTTTCCTTACCCAATTAATTTATTTCGTTTTTAGTGAATTAATTAAAGTCAAAACTGAATTGGTTCAGTTTGCACAACTGAAATTCACTTTAGGGCTTTAGAGAGAAGAACTCAAGAGAGAAGAGAAGAGAAAAGTCAAGATTCGTCGTCTTCTTAAGGAATTGATTGTGGATCTCATCAAGAATTTGATCCTACGAGGTATGTGAGACTTTCATAATGTTGGGTTCGTTCACCCACGTGTCAAAGATGTTTATTTCAGCGTGAATTCGTCCTAAAAAGATTGGAAGTTTGAATGTTCTTGATGGGTGTTCTTGAATTGCTTTCGTTCTTGAATTTGGGTTGAGATTGAGGAGTTTTTGAGAGTTTAATGTCGATTATTAAAGTTACTTTGAGTTAGATTCTTGTGTATATGTTTTGGGTACCTGAATTTAAAGATATTGAGAAAAAGAATCAAAATTAATCGAATTAAGGTCAGAAAACAAGAAGAAAAGTTCATCAGTTTTGCCTGGGGCAATGTTGGCGCGATGTGCCCTCATTACGCCAGGAAGGTTGGGGCGACGCGCCAGCAGTGCACCAGAATGAGCCCCAGCCTTACTGGGTCGTCTGCCCCCACCCGTTTTTCTTTGTTTATCCCGTTTAAGTCCTTCTAAAGTGTACTGACACTTCCTGTTGATTCTAACTAATCTAAATGACTTCTAAACACCTAGAAATCATCCATAAACGTGAATCATAACCTTGAATCCATAAATTCAAATTCAAGGAAAGTTAAGAGCTAAGTCTAAAATGTTCATAGAGTCTTTTCAGGAAGTCTATTACAAATGTTTCAAACTTGTTTTAAGACTTGAGTTTTGAGTTAAGTAAGAGTAACAAATGAAGTTCATTTCTTCAAAAAGAACATATGGAAACTAAGTATTCCCAAAGAGTAAATGTTTTCACATTTAAACAAGAGAGGAAACACTGATTTCCACTAGAGCTTTTGAGCTAGTTTTTGAGTAATTATCTCAAACCATAGAAAGTGTTTTTGTTTTTAAAACATATGAGTTGAGTATTTTGGGAGTAGTATTGAGCATCGACGTGGGGACGAGTTCATAACAACTCAATGTCTCCATAAACCATGTAGTCATCGTGGGTAGAAAGGGTCATACTTTTGAGATGATTCTTTAGTGATTTTTAGCATAGACTAGTGGATTCACTTAGTTGAGGCATTTTATATCCCGGCAAGTTATAGGATAGTTCTAACAGCGTGGGCGAGACGATGTATCATCACATAGCTCATAGTGATGGTTGTCGGTTAGAGAAACTCCCACAAAGTTATATTACTTTATTATATATGTAGATTGAATTGTTTCTTATTGTTTAAGGGCTTTATATAAACTGCATCTTTATTGTTGTTTATTTCTGCATTTAGTTTAGTATCCATGAGTTGAGTAAAGTTAAGGTAAGTGTTTCTTTCAGAATTCAATTCAAGCTTATAACATGTTTAGTTTTCCCCTCGCATGCTAGTACATTAAATGTACTGATGCCATTTGGCCTGCATCATTTTATGATGCAGATACAGGTAACCAGGACCAGCATCCAGCGACTCGTTGATCCAATTGAGCACTCAGAGTTAGTTGGTGCCTCCGTACATTCGAAGGACCCTTTTTTTATTGCTTTATAGTTAGTTCATTAGGAGGTCATGGGTCTTGTCCCAACATCCATCTCAGTTTTTAGAGGATTCATAGACAGTTAGTTAGTTCATTTGTCATTATCTTGTTATTGACTTATGTTCAGATTTGAGTTGCCACTTTGGCTAAGTGAAATGTTTATTTGTAAAATCCTTACTATCCGGATCCGCCTGGGTCAGCCCTCCACACGAGTAATCCAACAGATCAATTCAGCGATATTTCATAATTATGCCTAGGTAATTTATGTGTGACCTTAATCTGATTGTTCATTCTATCTTCATGATAGCAACATGCACCAATTATTATAGTAACTTAGTATGCTACAATTCAACACAAACAGTTTAGCCCATCAGTTGGGCTTAATACACAAAAAGAAATAATTTAAGAAAAGTACCTTAAGAAGAACTTCCAGCAGATCAACCAACTTGCAAACTTTTATTCAAAGACTTAGAAAATATTACAAAGAAATTAGTTAAGAGAGAGAGGGGGGGTGGGGTTCTCAAACCTGCCTCTAACTAAACACACTACGTCCCCTTATATAGCACTAAGGGGAATCTTTTTCAAAATAAAAATACAAAAATATATTGGCCCACACTTTTATAATGGCCACTAATAAAGCGATAAGGCTGACATACTAACATGGCCTTGCATTATTTTTACTAGCTGACAGTACTTTCGGATATTACTTTATAAAAGTATTTTGGCCTTATTACATGTGGCCGACAACTTTATTAAAGTATTCTATTATACCATATGTGGGGTCTTCATTCTTTGTTTTTCCCTTTGACAGTTGTGTTGGTGCTAGAAGATTCTTCTATCTGTTGTTGGTAATTTCGTAAAAGAGCCTCGATATCGATCTTTTATAAAGATATGAAACTTCACAATAAAAAATCGCATTTGTCCCAGGTTGGCATTTAAAAAAAAAATCCATAATCAACAAATATAAGTTTTACAAAACATCTGTCTAATAATTAAAATAAAATGGAACTGCCATTTTAGAATCAAAACTAAATTTTAAAAAAATTAAACTTTATTGAAGAATTACTTAAAATTATGGTGATATAACCATTTTAACAATAATAATTATTATAATAATAAATTTAATATTTTTATTTTTATTTGAAATCAATTATAATTATTATTGTTTCTAAGTTAATCATTATCATTATTACCAACCAATTAAAGATGTTATATATTTTAATATTTCAAATCTTACATAAGTTATATCACAATTAATTTAAAAATTATGACATTTAATATGCACAATGCACAGGCACGAATACTAGTAAAAATGAAGGACAAAGATATTACCTTTTTCGACGGAGCGAGTCGGGACAACGAGCTAGAGGACGACTTCACTCTCTAAGAATGAAAGCTCTGATGAAAAGTTTCAAAAAAAAAACAAGACTCCTAGACTCGAAACTCTTAATTTAATAACTACAGAAATCGATTTATTCTCATGAGTCCATATCACTATATTTCTTTTTTGTTCTCAACCTCTTCCTTTTAATTATTTTCAGTAATAAACTAGTGTCCAAAAAAAATCCCCCCCTCCTTTCAAATGCTAAAGGAGGGAAGCATATATAGGGAAAAAATTGGAGCAGATTAAGGGGGAAATCGGGTGGAATATTCAAAGAAAAATTTGAATTTCTTCCCTCTTTTCCAAGGCCAACAGTGAAAGAGATTTGAAAATCTTGAAAAAAAGGGAAAAGGGCGCGTGAGACTGGCTGCTGCAAGTGAGCTTACTGCTGTAGAAAAAGGAGGACATTGAGGGTACTGTTGGCGCCGTTTAAAGCGGTTGTTGATGTAGACGGGTTGGAGTCGCGGCTTTTTTCCGAATTTGCTGGATTTCGGCGTCTGGGTTCTTCGCGCTTGGTTGAGCGTTGAAGTTATGAGTTCTGCTCGCTGAAAGAGACGACCACAGGGTAGGGTTGGGCGTATTGCTGCACGTATGGGTATGTACTGGATGGGTGGGTTTCTTTTTGGGAAAAATTGTATAAAATAGCTAACTATTAATTCAAATTAAATGTTATAACCACAGTTTCATTTAATTGTAATCCATAGCAAACACTTGTCATTCGCCTCTCTCCCCAGAGAATCTAGCTCGTCACTCTCCCTGATCTCACTCGCCACTCTCCCTCGCTTGTCTCACTTTATACAAACATAAATGTATAAATTGTGTTTGTGTTTGTATAAAGCGAGAGAAAATTGTATATACAAATACATATATTTTTGTCCTATACACTTATAATTATACAAATACAGATCTTTCCCTACCAATTCTCCTTTGCCTTTCTCTCTTTCTCGCTTTAGACAAACACAAATTACAATGTATAATTTGTATTGTATAAAGCGAGAGAGAGATTTGATATACAAATATTTTATTTCGATTCAATTGTATACCATTCAAATTTTATACAGATATACAAACACAATCATTGATACATATACATAGTAGTTACATATATACAATTATCTAGACGATATACATATACAATCGCTGCACTTTTATACAAACGAATGTCTGGCTGTGATTTATACAAATCTGATGCTCCATAGCAAACATAAAATTTGTTATGCAGCGCAATTATGCAAACTATAGCTATAACATACAAATATGATTTTTATATTTGTTAAACCTAAAATTTACCTTTTTTTGTTGTAACGGGCTGATATGAATGTGTCGCTGCTTGTATTATTGTATTGTTGGGTCTTTTGGTGGTGTGGGTCGCTTGATGGTGGGCTGGAATTTTGTTTTGGGCATGATTTTCTCTTGAAAATTTATCCAAGAAGTAGAACAAGAGATGAGACTATATTTGAAGGCGACTAAAGATTAAATAAAATGAATTAATATTAATTAATTAACGAGCTTCTTAATCTTAACAAAATAAAATAATTAACTTAATTATAAACTAATTAATTTAAAAATATAAACTATTACTTAAACCAAACTAATTGACAAAACATTTAAGTAAAACTAAAATCTTCTTGAGGTGATTTTCTAATATTCATAAAATATATTAATTATATATATAATTACTTAAAACATATTATTTTTTTTAAAATGATAAACTATTTAAAATAACCTGCAAACTATTTTTTTTTTGAATTTTTTTAAAACTAATTATTTCAAATCGTTCGAAATTGAAAAAGCTCGAGGATTAATCTATATTGTGGAGGTCCAAAATTGGGTGTCAACAGTTATTATAATTTGGCTATCAATAATTATATAATGTTTCCATATTTGTATTGAGAAATCAGGTTTGTTTCACATAGATGATCTAAACTTTTAACAGATGACATATATGAATATTTTCTCAAAGTTTGATGGAATATTTGAACTTTTTCCTTTCAAAAAATGATTTAACTAAGGGAAAAGGGTCAAAAATGTCCTCAAACTATGTGAAATGATTCCTTTTTAGTTTGACTTAAAAATGTCCTTGCTATCAATACTTTGGTTCGAAAAATATCCTTATCGTCAATACTTTGGTCAAGTAATCCCCCCTATAGTTACTAAATGTGTCATAAATGCCTTTTTCTGAAGAAAAAAAAGTAATTCTTTTTATAAAATACATCTTCTTCGTAATTAATTAGAATATTATTTAAAAACCCTATTCTTGTTTCCTTTCCTTTAAAATCACTTTAACAAATAGAAATGTAGGAAATAATTTTTTTCTTCTCAGTCTCATTTTATCAATTAAAATAAAATAACTCCATGTACCCTTTCGACAGATAATATTTGTCATATATATAAGATCATAGTAAATTCATCATTAATTTTTACTTATATAACAATAAAAAATAATTATAATAAAACAAGTAAAAAAATCTGAATTGAAGTAGGATAAACATTTGCTAATTTTAAAAAAATATATGTTAAAAAGAACATAAATAATATAATCATTTAGAATATGAGCATTTTTGACCCATTAAATAACAATAAGGGATTTTTTACCAAAGTATTGACGGCAAGGACATTTTTAGACCAAATCATAAACGGAAGGCATTTTTGTTCATTTCACATGGTTTAAGGGTATTTTTTTTTACCCTTTTCCCTTTAATTATAATTGACTACGTGTAAAAAAATGATTTTACAAAATCAAAAAAAAAAATCCAATTAACAAATAATGGCATTGATGAGTCTTTTCTCAAATGGAAATGACATAGATGAGTCAAACTTTAAACGAATGATATAGATGCGCTTTTTTTCAAAGTTCGATGACATATTTGAGCATTTTTTCTTATTATTATTCGGTTTCTCACTCAGTGTTCAATACTGCATCAAAATTCGATTAATTTGGATTCATGTCGTGTAGTAGGATTTTTCTCATACTCATGACTCAAATTTGAGACCTCTAAATAAGACAGAAACAGTATCATCCACCAATCCTTGATGGTTGTAAAGATGAAATTAAGATCATTTTGGCCATAAAATTACACTTTTACTCTTTTGGGGGAATAATCTTCATTTTAATTAAAAAAGAGAAAAAAATATCAATTAAAGATTCAGACCCTCCCAAAAAAGTAACAAATAACAAATTTTCTTTTCTTAATTTACCTATTATTTTATTTTAGTTTGAATTTTTAAAACTTTAGAGTATTATAACAAAAAAAAAAGAAGGATAATAGCTAAGATCGAATAAAAAAAATAGGTAATAAATAACAAAAATACTCAACAATATTTATCTATGTACAGTATTGATTGAAAATTTGAATATGTACATTTCAAATAATTAAATTAAAAATGAATTAAAGTTTCTGCATTAGATGTTTAAAATAGTTTCTCTCTATAAATTAATCGTAATATTAAAAGCACATCAATATTGCCTTTTTTCGTAACTTGACTCTCAAAAGCACTTTTTATAGAAAATTAGTCAAACACAAATTGCTTATCAAAAGCACTTTTCAAATGAATTTGTCGAACACAAATTGCTTTTCTTGAAAAACACTTTTCTGAAAAGCTATTTTAAAAAGTGCTTCTAATAATAAGCAGTTTTTAGCAGCAATGCCAAACAGGATCTAAAAACTGCTTATTTCTAGAAGCACTTTTTAAAAATGGCTTTTTAAAAAATTGAATTTGAAAAAAAAAACAATTTGTGTTTGGCTAATTTATTTGGGAAGTATTTTTTTATAAGCAAACTATGTTTGGCTAAGGTTTTTAAAAAAGTGCATTTTAGAGTCAAAATTCGAAAAAGGGGTAAGTATCAATTACTTTTAATATTAAGATTATTTTATAGAGAGAAACCATTTTAAATATCTATTACAAATATTTTAATTAAAATTTTATTTTAATCAAATTACAATGTACATATTCAAATTTTCAATCAATATTATACATAAATAAATTAATTAATTAAATATTAATATAATATTAATATTGTGATTTAAATATAATTAAAAATATCAAGCAAAATAAATTTAAAAATCATTCAACAAATTAAACCACTATATAGGAAAAATTCACCACAAAAATAAATTAAGTCCTTCATATTTTTAAGGGATAAGGGTTTGAAAAATACCCCAACTTTGGTCGGATTTGTTGTTGCGATACTAAACTTTCATGAGGACCTATTACCTCCCTAGACTAATTAACACTGTATTTTAAACATATATATTTGCCCACGTGGACATAAAAAATAATGCAACATTACAAATAGTAATGTGTCCACGTGGGCACATATATACCTTTAAAATACAGTATTAAATAGTTCAGGGGGTAAAAAATACGAAATTAAATAGTCTAGGGAGGTAATAGGTTCTCATGAAAGTTTAGTATCGCAACAACAAATCCAACCAAAGTTGGGTATTTTTCAGACCCTTATCCCTATTTTTAATCCTACAAAGATATTGTTGTTACTTTTATTTCTAATTCTATAAAATAAAAAATTAAATAATATATAAATAATAAAATATAAAATAATAATATATAAACATAAAATAAAATATAAATTTATTACATAAAAAAAAATTCTTAAATGAAATTTAACCAAACTTATGAGATATGCTAATTAATTAATAAGGATATATTAGTAAATATGTATATATTGAAGGGATATTTTAATCTTCATAAAAATAATTTTCTCCGACATCTATGAACTCGACATTGATTATCATGGTTGAGTTTAAAGTGTTTGAGGGGATTCAAAATTTGTTTGTCATATGTTCAAATCCTAGTAGTGACATTCTAATAAAAAAAAATTCAAATACCTTTAGAGTTAAACAATGAGAGCTTTTAATCGTGAGTAGAGAATGGAAATTAAACTCTACGACACTGTTGTTCCTCAGTATCTTAGTGATAGAACGGTCTATTGTTTAAAGACTTTTTGATAGCTAAAGTGATGAAAAAAGTAAACAATCCTAGCATAAACAGCGTTTACATAGTAATTTTTTTTCAAAAAAGAACTTCTTGTTCTATTTCCTTCAAAACTTTCTTGAGATCAATTACAAGTATACATAAAGTATGTACAATTTGACATTAGTACAACCAAAAATGATTAGAACTAAATTACTTACTCAACAAAATCACAGATGTTAAGAGACGATTAGTATGAGTAGCATAGAAAAATGTAGCTCCAAAACTTGCTGCCTTTCTGTATTCGGGTTTTGCTAAATTGGTTCTAGATGGTGGTGCATTGTCTCCCCTTTCCCTTACCTCCCAAGCCTCTCTATTTTGCACGGATGTGGAGACGTTTGAGGGTTTAAACGATGACAAAAAAAAATAGTTTTGAATCTCGAACATAGCTTACCTATTCACCATTAGGAGAAAGAACAAATGATTCATTGTCTTCTTCAGAACTGGAAGGAGCAGACGTTCCATTTGAAATTTCATCTGCATCAGTGGAGAACAACGAGGAGTCCTCCGAATGTGTGGCTGAATTCATAAGGGACATAGAGGACTCACTGCTAGAACTAGATGAGGCGGAAGATTCATTTGAAATTCCTTCTCTAGAAGAAGTAAACAATGTGGATTCATCCGAATCTGTGTCTCCATTTCGAGAGGAATCAGCTGAACCTTCTCCAGAAGAACTCGAAAAACCATTAGATGATTCATCTGAATCGGACTCAACAGCCAACCACGAGGCACTAAACTCGAGATGTTGGGACAAAAGCTGTGTATTACCATACGATACAGGGGAAACATTAACAAGAAGCTCTTCCCCGTTCCACATTAGCAAGCAATTACCCTTCACGTTTCTGGCGTAGCCATCTGATCCAATGCTTTTGAATGTCATTTCTGAAATGTGAGAAGCAGAGAAACCGAAACATCTGATGATTTGATCATCATTGATTAGCACAGAGGATTTATCAAAAACAATCGCGATTGAAACATAGTTCTCATCACAAGTATCCTTTAACGTACGGATTGCATTCCGATCCTCAACATCCTCAATGGTTGTGTAAAGCAATTTTTTGGAACAACGGGGGACATTACCAGTGCGGGGAGTTATAGTTACCCTGCGCTGATGTCCCCTTTGGTCATTCAAATTAGTAACTTTCACAGCAACGTCGATTTCACAAACCTCATCTGCTATATTATACAACTTCGCCCTGCTTTCCTTGCCATTCTCAACAAGAATAGCACCCTTATCCCCCATTTCCGTTTGTTCAATTGGCCTCGAGGGACTAGTACTTCCTGAGGAGCGAGCAAAGTACTTTATAGGAGAAAATGGCGTGATTTCACTTCTTCCTTCACGACTTTCTTCTGAACTCATATGCGATATTGACTCATGAGCTTGGACAACACCTTGTCTTTCTTCAGGGAACGAGGTTGGTGATGATAAATTAGAAACTGGGACATGGACTTGAGTTGGACCAGAGTTGTAAGACCTTGTCCGTTGATTGAGCTGACGACAAGTCTTTCGAATGTGTCCAAATCCACCACAACGATAGCATTGTTGTGCTCGTGAATAAGTCAATCCAACTAGTGGACCATCAACTATTTGAACGTGCAATGGAAGATTTGAACAACATTTTGAATTGATCAACTGAAACCAAAATCGAGGAGGTTTACCTTTCGAAGTATCAACCATTAAGACCGGACAACCCAAAGGCTCGCAAACAGCATGCGCACGTTTAAACACCGCGATATCTATGAAATATTCAACGGGGAGACCTTCTAACCGGGCTTCCACAAAGTCTCCAGCACAAAGAAATGGCACTTTTCCGAATTGGAAGTTAGGCAGCCATTTATAAACCTCGATGAAATATTGATCCGAAATCTGCCAAGTGCTTCTCTGAGTAGCTCGATCATAATCACGTTGGCTCGAGAACTTGGCAGAGTACCTACAGCAACATAATGCAAATTTATCGATTTGATTGTT
>JAJOOJ010015723.1:0-18181 GCA_029582625.1 Solanum boliviense | reverse complement strand
TTTTGACTTCCTTTTCATTACAGTTTGCAATTGTCACACACATTGGCCCTACCATACAAACACAAATATTACTCAATGAGGCCAATTTCAACTCGTGTACATACATACATACATGTATATATATATATATATATATATTCCATTTGTTTACTTCTTTTAGTTTTATCCCGAAACTATTATTATTTGTATTTTTTTTTATCTGAACTATATATATATCACCATCTATTAAAATGTATTTCGAAGTTGAATATTAGTGGTTTCCTTTTACTAATTTAACTATCACTATGTACTCAACTAGATGTATGTTATAACATAGATGGTGATGATTCAGGTAGAAAAAGTGAATGTACAACTGATAGTTAAAACGTAAAACTCACAAAAATGTGATAATTCAAACATATTTTTGATCGTTAACTCTTAACAAAAACATACTTGATATCACCTATTACGTGCACCTTGACTATTCCACTAGTTAATTACGTGTTTCCTCCTATCAACATATATAGGTACCAATAAACTTAGGTAGATGGGGATTTTTTTCGCACAAACTGACTCAAACATTGCCGATATTTAATTAAATAATCGAAAGAAGTTGTTGCTTTCATGCTATCCATTTTAGGTTCGTAGAATCAATTGAAAATATTATGTGTTAATTCTACTATAACGGTATTGAATATTGATACTTCCATGACATTTATTTGTATTGACTGATAATTTAAGGCATTATTATGTCATTAAGCAAATTAAATGGCTGAACAAACTGGGGTCCCTGAAAACTCAATTTAGCCAAGAACATTTTGTAAAATGTGATGCACATCTTGAACATCTTGTCATGTTGAAATGATAGACATTAATTGCATTTTCATTTTGTTGGAGGGTAGAGATGGCAATGGGTGTGGAGCATATTGACTAATGCAGTGTTGTAGCTAACTCGTTAATTAATTATAAGTATCCTCTATTGAGGGAGTACACTAACAAGAATGAAACTTAATTTAATTAGATGGAAGTGAAAAACCTTAATTATATGAGGAATTAGGAAGATGAAAGAACGAAATACGAAAAAGGGATAAGATCCAAGAAAATACATACAACATAAGAGGATAACCTTTAGTAGTTTTTAGGTTCAAATCACAAACAAGGTGGCTTAGAGGGTTAAAATAAATCCGAAATCAAAAGCAGGACAGGACAGGACAAGACAGGACAGGGTGGAGCGAGTTAAAATTTTTGTTGGGTAACATTTCACCCCCTCTATCCCATTTGCCATCCCTACCTATGTTGCATAGACCCTCCAGAAATGCCATTGTAACTTGTATTCGTGTCGAATCCTCAAAAAATGCATAACTTTTAAAGAATATGACATACTTAGAGGTATTTTTGAAGAGTCCGAGCAACATAAATCTCTATGGAAGGAGAGATGAAGGTTAAGGGGGGGGGGGGGTATGCTATTGATTTCATTACTAACACAAGTCTACATGTCAATGGGTGATGTTTATCACAAAAAAATTACTTACTACGAACTATGTAACATCAACAACCAACATAGCATAATAGGTAAAAGGTCAATATCTAGGAATGTTAAGATTTAGAATCAAACAAACCTTCATTTCAGATGGACTATCACAATAAGTCTGTCTTGTCCTATTGAGCAAAAATGTACAATCCAATCTACACAACATAATACAGAAAAATACTCTCGATAACAATGTTATTTGTGTGAATATTTTTTGAAATTTTATTATAGAGAACATACGATATATAGCATAACATGAAAAATCGGTTCCACAGAAAACTAAGATGATTATTTTGAAATGTTATTATAGAGAAGTTCAATTATAGTTTATAAAACAAAGTGTTGATCTTATGATCTATATATTGAAGTGTTATGAAGTGTGGATCGTTACACAAAATAAAATGTGATTCTTCATCATTTGATATAGTCACAAAACATTTATATATTTTGATTGTTACTTAATTTTTATTATATCGTATTATTAAATGAGAAAAAATAACATTTTATTTTGGGTAACTATCAACACATAAAATAATTGGATCCATATTTTGTGGAACAGTATAACTTGTTCCCTAGTTTTAGGATATGCAGTAACATAAAATTAGGACAAAAAATATTTGAAATTTCCAGTTATGCGATTAGAAAATTTTAGCTATATGTACTGCCATTTTTTAGACCTATTTTTGCTAAATCAATTAAATTTGGTTCAAAATTTACATAACACTTGTATATACACATGTTGATTCCCCTTATAAATTAGATGTACATGATTAATGTACAAACAATTAATTTATTTATACACATTTATCTAATTAAAAACTCGAAATATTTTACTAGGGTGACAATTTCCATTATTATTTGAAAATTAGGTATTAAATAATCCAACTTTAAAAGTACTTAAACCTAGTCAAAACCCTATTAATTAGCACTCGAATTACTATTCTTTTCAATAATAAAATAGAACCACACGAGAAAAAGTCATTTTTTTAATACTAAAATTGTTCCTTTAGTTACGCTATTATTGTTATGTAAAATCTCACCATAAAAACACTTCATTTCTCACTCTCACTTCTATGCTCACACTGTTTTTTTTTTTGTTTTGTTTCTAAATTCACTTTTATAATCCAATGGAATTTTTTAAGGAATTACTTACTATTTTTTGTACCACCACCCTTCTTTTCGGCGGTGGATTTTGTTATTTTACTTTCCTCTTTGGCTCCGCGGAGCAGAAGGGTAAAAGGGCAGTTCAACTTTCTGGTGGTTCTCTACCTAAAGAGAAAGTTCAAGAAGGGTATGATCGATATTCGTCATTTTTCAAGCGTGGCCCTAATGGAAATGAAATGGACTCCTCCGATAAAGTTCCCGCTCTTGTTGACACATTTTATGATCTCGTCACCGATATATATGAGTGGGGTTGGGGCCAGTCTTTTCACTTCTCTCCTCGTATCCCGGGAAAATCCAATCGCGATGCCACGCGTATTCATGAGGAAATGGCGGTTAATCTTTTGAACTTGGAGCCCGGAGCCCGTGTCCTTGATGTTGGTTGTGGGGTTGGTGGCCCAATGCGGGCCATCGCGGCCCACTCAGGTGCTAATGTTGTTGGCATCACTATTAATGAGTATCAAGTGGAACGGGCCCGAGCCCACAACAAGAAGGCCGGGCTTGACTTAATGTGTGAGGTGGTTTGTGGCAATTTCCTAAAAATGCCCTTTGATGACAATAGTTTCGAGGGAGCTTACTCCATCGAAGCTACATGTCATGCACCTAAGCTCGAAGAAGTATACGGAGAAATCTATCGGGTATTAAAACCTGGATCATTCTACGTATCCTACGAGTGGGTTACAACTGAATTATACAATTCAGACGATCCTGAACATGTGGAGATAGTTCGAGGGATTGAAAGGGGAGATGCATTGCCCGGGTTGAGAAGCTACAAGGACATTGCTAAAATCGCAACCAAAGTAGGTTTTGAGGTGATTAAAGAGAGCGATTTGGCTAAGCCACCCGCGGAACCATGGTGGACACGGCTCAAAATGGGGAGGATTGCTTACTGGAGGAATCATGTCGTAGTAACGATACTTTCTTGGCTCGGGATCGCCCCTAAGGGCGTCGTCGATGTCCACGATATGTTGTTAGTGACAGCTGATTATTTGGCTAAAGGAGGTGACACTGGCATTTTCACTCCTATGCATATGATTCTATGTAGGAAGCCTGAATAAGTACATAAGTACATGTACGATTATAGCGATAAATCGTGATGAATGGGTATTAATTAGTTACAAAGATATTATCGACGAATTAGCGATGAAAATCATGCCTAGTCATAGAATTAATCAGTTTAGCACTAGTATCAATTTTTTTAATTTTTTTTTTGTAGTGGCATTAATAGTATCTACATATCTACATATGTTTTTTGGCCTTATAATGGATTTTTTTGTCTTTCTCAACCTTTTTATAACAACTTCGTTTGTTTTAATATTCTTTTTGACTTTTATAGGGATAGACTTTCATACAATTATAACAACATTTGATAATTAAATCTTGTTTAACAATCATCTATAATAAGATTAATAAAGATAGCTAATACATCATTAATAAACTTTGATCCTTCAAACTTTTGTCCAATGAAATACACATATATGTGCATATTTTTCCAAGGAAATTATTTCCTCTGTATTTCTCTTCTCTGTTTCTTCTTATTTCTTTACTGTTTCACTGCATTTTCGAGTTGTTGTAACTCTTTCGAGTAACTATATTAGTGATCGATTGGTTGTTATTGTGTTTGTTCTATACATATCTAGACTTATTAGCGTAGCACGAATTAACTTATAGTATAACATTTGATGATAAATTGTTGTTCCATTGCAATCTGCATTCCAACTTTGAGATATTCACATGTAGCTCTAAGGAAGACGCGTAGAAACTAGAAAATTATGTAACAAAACACCGTTGAAGTGGAGATATTGTTGCTCTTCATTTGCACAAAGTAAAAGAAGGCGTGATGGGAACGTAATGAAAATAGATCCAAGAAGGAGATCCATGTCTCATGAGTAAAGAGAACGCAAAAAAAATAACAATAGATGAATGAAATATTATCAAACATCGTTCCCCGTTACATTCCATTGTGTACTCATTGGGGATCAAGGAATTGCGTGTCTCTTTTCTTCAGCTGGTCATGTTTTAACAAAAGTAAAGCTCCAGGCACTAAACATCAACGACATCTCTCTAGATATTATTGGACATTATGGAATTGCAGTGACAAATCTAGTTCTTGGATGGATCGACTTGGATTTGTATTCAACTCCATCAACTAAGACACTTGCTTTATACTTACGGATATGTACAAAACCTTTATTCATGGATTGGTAACTTGAGACCTCTTTCGCAACTTTTGGATCAAGCATCATCTATTGCATTGACAACGGGGATCAATATCTTCTCTTAACCTTGTGAGACATCATAGTCCACAACAAACTCGTATTGATTGGGATGAAGAATCAGTCTGGATATGCTCTCCACCAGTGGAAGATCAAGCAGTAGCATCCATCTCAGTGATATACCGACCTTTCAGAATTCAAATTCTCAAGCTGTAGCAACTGAACCTCCCGAGACAGCCGCTCCATCAGGTCCAGTTAACATCAACAGGCATAGTACGACTGTCACTGCCAGACTCAACCTCGAACTCAACAGTCTCACCTTCACTGAGGCTTTGGGAACACTCAGATCTGATACCAGACTGATGAACAAACAGATCGTCACTGAACCACTTAACCGTTCCCTTAGCACTCTGTCCATTCTCCCTCACAATCCCTTTGTCTGTTCCCTTTGGAACTGTCACCGCGACAAGGAAATATGTTGCTGGGATAAGGAAGAAGGACATGAATATTTGTTCACCTTTTGGATCAAGCAGTAACCCCGCACGAGGAGCAACTTCCTCTTCTAGACGTTCCAAAACATAAGCAGTGGACAATGTGACATTTGCATTCGTAAGATTGTAGCTGATGGATGAAAGTGCAGGAGATGAAATTGGTGATGCGTATGTGAACACTGGTTCTATTAGAGAGAATTTCATCTCTCTGTGGTGACATTCATAGAAATCAAAGCATCGATAAAGGAAAGTAATTTGCAAGTGGAAGTGCTCTTTATTTCTCTATTACAAGAGTCATTAAATAGATAAAAACTACTAATAACAGAACACACACATCTCCTAATTATTCTGATCTAAACTGACTCCAAAGTTGTTTAGATCAGAATAATTAGGAGACATGCGTGTTCTGTTATTAGTAGTTTTTATCTATTTAACGACTCTTATAATTGAGAAATAAAAAGCATTTCCTCTTACAAATTACTTTCCTATTTGATGCTTTGATTTCTATGAATGTCACCACAGAGAGATGAAATTCTCTCAAATAGAGCCAGTGTTCACATACGCATCACCAATTTCGTCTCCTGCACTTTCATCCATCAGCTACCATCTTATGGATGCAAATGTCACATTTTCCACCGCTTATGTTTTGGAACGTCTAGAAGAGGAAGTTGCTCCTCGTGCGGGGTTACTGCTTGATCCAAAAGGTGAACAAATATTCATGTCCTTCTTTCTCATCTCAGCAACGTATTTCCTTGTCACAGTGACAATTCCAAAGGAAATAGACAAATGGATTTTAGGCTTTCTGTTTGTGAGGGAACGGTTAAGTGGTTCAGTGACGATCTGTTTGTTCATCAGTCTGGTATCAGATCTGAGTGTTCCTGAAGCCTCTCTGAAGGTGAGACTGTTGAGTTCGAGGTTGAGTCAGGAGACCAAAATGGATGCTACTGCTTGATCTTCCACTGGTGGAGATCGAGAATAGACGATTGATTCTTCATCAAATCAATTCTTCTAATGAACTCTGGTGGATAACATATACGACAACAAAGGAAATGTATAGTTTAAGTCTTTCACACCAAAGCCGTTCACATTGAGCTTTACTTTTGTTAAAACTTGACCAGCTGAAGAAAAGAGACCCGCAAATCCTTGATCCCCAATGAGCGGACAGTGTTCTAATACAACAAGCTTCAGGTTCGAGCAGTATTGACCCAGAGCCTCAGGAGACTCATTTCCAATGTTTGATCAAGAATCTATTTTTAACGATGTCAGAGGTCAGCTATCGCGGTGAATAGGCCAGGTTAAGTCTTTGATAGTAGACCAAAGAGAGTTTAACTTAGAAAATCAGATCGACACTTATTAAAATCTTTCTAATTGTGTTTAACTTGATAATTTAATTCTGAATAATCAGCTTTTTGTGTTACAATTTACAAGTGTTAAGTGTCCATGAAGCTCACTACCCATTAGTCTATGTGGTGAGTGGTGACAAACTGACCTGGACACAACGGTTATCAAAAAATAAAAAGTATGTCAATCTCCGTAAGAAATAATTACAGGTGCTAGACACAACGGTTATAAAAAAATCAACAATCAATTCATTTATGCAGAAATTAAACGATGAGGATTCGGAAACAAAACTAAATAAAACCATATAACAAATTTTTTGTATAGCAGAGGATAATCAGAGTTTGTTAAATATCCGATGGAGACCAAAAGTGCTCGCTTTTGACAAATTTAAAAGACCAAAACTGCTCGTGAATGAAACTTAAGGCACCATTTTCTCATTTTTCTAATCAAAGAATATACTATTTTAGTTGAACTCAAATAAAGTACTGATGAAAAATACTTTGTATGAGTACTCTATAATTGAAAAACTAAAGTCGTTCAAAAAAAGGCGTTGCGGATGGATTAGGGGTCAACTCGGAGATGACATAGTATTCGAGATTTCTAACATTGATCCCAACCAAGTCTCTCATGAGATTCAGGTGTGTTTGAAAAGCTTTGATACGACAAGATCTCGACCTTGTCAAGTCCCACATTGCTTGTTCTTTGTTTCAACGACATGTTCTTCATTTTAAACCCTGATCATCGCCCCCGAGATTTTCTTTACAACTCGCGCCTCTTTGTTATTTAGAGACAAGATCAGTGATCAATATCTGCTCAAATCAATGCAATGGCCTTTATTTGTTTGCGATTTTGTTATAGTAAATGTCAAGTTCACAATCTCCACTGGGGAGTTCAAACCTCTACAAGGTAATTTCAACTTTCATATCCGTCCTCCTTTGGTATCATATATAAAAACTGCCATCTGATAAAATTTAAGTCTGATGATTCAAATTCGAAGAAGGTTGCCTTGCTTAAAGAAGGGAGTGTGACGGAGGATGAAATTCCAGTGACACACTTTAACTTGACTCGGGTCCTATTAGCCTCTAAATTCAATTTTTCTATTTTTTATGTGTACCTTTTGTGTTGACGTGACACCTTCAACCCAGTAAAGTTGGCTACATTGTATAACACGCACCACCACGTGTGTAATTATTTTTTTTAGAATTATTTAAAAAAAATTATTTTATGTTTTTTTTTTAAAATCTTATTTTAATCTTGTTTTAAACTAAGTACACATAAACTTTTTTATTTCATTTTTTAAACCTTCATTCATTGTTTTTTTAGTTTTTTTTCTTATTGATTTTATTTGTTCTTTTCATTTTCTTTGTCTTTCCTTTTGATTTGATTTCAAATTTAATTCAAAATGTCTTGTATTTAAAATAAGTTAATTTTGGATGGATATAAAAATAATTGAAGAAAATCAGACAAAACATAATAAAAAAAACTAAAGGTCTTATTATTGTTGTCATAGTTTAGTAGGTACTTACCTTTAATTATTGCAAAGGTCTTATTCTTGTACATAAACATATTGAATTTTATTTAAACAATATTTGTTGGCATCTAGCTAATTTGTGGGGAAGTGGTTTGTTTGTTGCTATTGTTTAGGAAGATTAGTGGAGTCGGTTCAGATTAGAATAATTAGGAGTAATAGACATGTATATGCTGTTATAAGTAATTTTTATCTATTTAAGGACTCTTGCAATTGAGAGATAGATGATTACACTTTTCATTCATATCAATGAGCAATACCGATCCCCGCTGTCAATGCAATAGATAATGTTTCATCAAAGAGATGCGAAAGAGCTCCCAAGTAACCAATCCATGAATGAAGTTTTTGTACATTTCCCAAAGTAAAAAAACAGAATCGATTATGCAGTAAAAGTTTGTTGTGGACTATGATGTCTCGCAAGGAGAGTTTGTTGTGGACCATGATGTATCGTAAGGAAAAGAGAAGATATACCAATCCCCGCTATCAATACAAGAGATGATGCTTCATCAAAAAGTTGTGAAAGAGCTCCCAAGTAACCAATCCATGACTAAAGGTTCTGTGCATATCCCAAAGTAAGAAGCCAGAGTCTTGGTGGATGGTGTTGAATACAAATCCAAGTTGACCCATTCCAGTTAAAAACAAAATCGATTATGCAGTCAGAGTTTATTATGGACTATGATGTCTCTCAAGGAGAGTTTGTTGTGGACTATGATGTCTCGCAAGGAGAGTTTGTTATGTACTATGATGTCTCGTAAGGAGAGTTTGTTATCGACTATGATGTCTCGCACGGAGAGTTATTTATGGACTATGATGTCTGGCAAGGAGAGTTTGTTATGGACTATGATGTCTCGCAAGAGAGTTTGTTATGGACTATGATGTCTCGCAAGGAGAGTTTGTTGTGGACCATGATGTCTCGCAAGAAGAGTTTGTTATAGACTATGACGTCTTGCAAGGCGAGTGTTATGGACTATGATGTCTCGCAAGGAGAGTTTGTTATGGACTATGATGTCTCGCAAAGAGAGTTTGTTATGGACTATGATGTCTCGCAAGGAGAGTTTGTTGGGGACCATGATGTCTCACAAAGAAAAGAGAAGATACCAATCCCCGCTATCAATGCAATAGATAATGCTTCATAAAAAGTTGCGAAAGAGCTCCCAAGTAACCAATCCATGAATGAAGATTTTATACATATCCAAAGTAAAAAGCCAGAGTCTTGGTGGATGGTGTTGAATACAAATCCAAGTTGACCCATTCAAGTTTAAAAAATAATCAATTATGCAGTAAACGTTTGTTGTGGACTATGATGTCTTGCAAGGAGAGTTTGTTGTGGACCATGATGTCTCGAAAGGAGAGTTTGTTATGGACTATGATCTCTCGCAAGACGAGCTTGTTATGAATTATGATGTCTCGTAATGAAAGTTTGTTATGGACTATGATGTCTCGCAAGGAGAGTTTGTTGTGGACCATGATGTCTTAAAATGAGAGTTTGTTATGGACTATGATGTCTCGCAAGGCGAGTTTGTTGTGGACTATGATGTCTCGCAAGGAGAGTTTGTTATGGACTATGATGTCTCACAAGGAAAAGAGAAGATACCAATCCTCGGTATCAATGCAATAAATGATGCTTCATAAAAAAGTTGTGAAAGAGCTCCCAAGTAACCAATTGATGAATGAAGGTTTTGTACATATCCCAAAGTAAAAAGCCAAAGTCTTGGTGGATGGTGTTGAATACAAATCCAAGTTGACCCATTCAAGTTAAAAACAAAATCGATTATCAAGTCAGAGTTTATTGTGGACTATGATGTCTCACAAGGAGAGTTTGTTGTGGACTATGATGTCTCGCAAGGAGAGTTATTTATGGGCTATGATCTCTCGTAAGGAGAGTTTGTTACGGACTATGATGTCTCGCAAGGAGAGTTATTTATGGACTATGATCTCTCGCAAGGAGAGTTTGTTATGGACTATGATGTCTCGCAATGAAAGTTTGTTATGGACTATGATGTCTCGCAAGGAGAGTTTGTTATGGACTATGATGTTTCGCAATGAGAGTTTGTTATGGACCATGATGTCTTGCAAGAAGAGTTTGTTATGGACCATGATGTCTCGCAAGGAGAGTTTGTTATGGACCATGATGTCTCGCAAAGCGAGTTTGTTATGGACTATGATCTCTCACAAGGAGAGTTTGTTATGGACTATGATATCTCGGAAGGAGAGTTTGTTGTGAACCATGATGTCTCTAAAGGAGAGTTTGTTATGGACTATGATGTCTCGCAAGGCGAGTTTGTTATGGACTATGATGTCTCGCAAGGAGAGTTTGTTATGGACTATGATGTCTCGCAAGGAAAAGAGAAGATACCAATCCCTGGTATCAATTCAATAGATGATGCTTCATAAAAAAGTTGCGAAAGATCTCCCAAGTAACCAATCCATAAATGAAGGTTCTGTACATATCCCAATGTTAAAATCCATAGTCTTGGTGGATGGTGTTGAATACAAATCCAAGTTGACCCATTCAAGTTAAAAACAAAACTGATTATCAAGTCAGAGTTTATTATGGACTATGATGTCTCGCAAGAAGAGTTTGTTGTTGACTATGATGTCTCGCAAGGAGAGTTTGTTAAGGACTATGATGTCTCGCAAAGAGAGTTTGTTATCGACTATGATGTCTCGCAAGGAGAGTTTGTTATGTACTATAATGTCTCGCAAGGAGAGTTTGTTGTGGACTATGATGTCTCGCAAGGAGAGTTTATTATGGACTATGATGTCTCGCAAGGAGAGTTATTTATGGACTATGATCTCTTGCAAGGAGATCTTGTTATGGACTATGATGTCTCGCAAGGAGAGTTTGTTATGGACTATGATGTCTCGCAAGGCGAGTTTATTATGGACTATGATGTCTCACAAGGAGAGTTATTTATGGACTATGATCTCTCGCAAGGAGAGTTTGTTATGGACTATGATGTCTCGCAAGAAGAGTTATTTATGGACTATGATCCCTCGCAATGAGAGTTTTTTATGGACTATGATGTCTCACAAGGAGAGTTTGTTATGGACTATGATGTCTCGCAAGGAGAGTTTGTTGTGGACCATGATGTCTCGCAAGGAGAGTTTGTTATGGACTATGATGTCTCACAAGGTGAGTTTGTTATGGACTATGATGTCTCTCAAGGCGAGTTTGTTATGGACTATGATGTCTCGCAAGGAGAGTTTGTTGTGGACTATTATGTCTCGCAAGGCGAGTTTGTTATGGACTATGATGTCTTGCAAGGAAAAGAGAAGATACCGATCCCCAGTATCAATGCAATAGATGATGCTTCATAAAAAAGTTGCAAAAGAGCTCCCAAGTAACCAATCCATGAATGAAGGTTCTGTACATATCCCAAAGTAAAAAGCCAGAGTCTTGGTGGATGGTGTTGAATACAAATCCAAGTTGACCCATTCAAGTTAAAAACAAAATCGATTATGTAGTCGAAGTTTGTTATGGACTATGATGCCTCGCAAGGAAAAGAGGAGATACCGATCCCCGCTCTCAATGCAATAGATGATGCTTCATCAAAAAGTTGCGAAAGAGCTCCCAAGTAACCAATCAATGACTAAAGGTTCTGTACATATCCCAAAGTATAAAGTTAGTGTCTTGGTGGATGGTGTTGAATACAAATCCAAGTTGACCCATTCAAGTTTAAAACAAAAATGCACAGTTTATGTCTTTCACACCAAAGTAGTCCACTATATGAAAGGACAATACTTTTTCGCACACAGAACAACTTCAGATTTTGGCAACCTTTACAGATAACTTGAAGACTCAAGAGCTAGATTTGCTAGTGCAATTCCATATTGTCCAATAATATCTAGGGAGATGTCGTTGATGTATAGTGCCCGGAGCTTTACTTTTGTTTAAACATGACCAGCTGAAGAACAGAGACTCGCAATTCCTTAATCACAAATGAGTGCACAGTTTTTCAATACAACAAGCTTCGGGTTTATTGACCACAACTTCGACTTTAGCCTATGCTTCAGGCCTCAAGAAAATTTAGACCCCAAAATTTTTATCTTATAATATGATGTAATCAATATGCAGTAGGAGTAATCAATAAACAAAAATGCCTAATCTTTACAATGTTTTTTTTTTCTTCGTCATTTAAAAAAAATAATATATTTATGCAAATATAAACCTTGGGGGATTATCTTTTTGTATAACATTAGATTATCGTTTGATGCTTGTTCATATATTTATCTAATTTATAAAAAATAATTACTCTATTGCTCAACGTTTGTAATAACTTACAAAATTTTAGATCATGGTCTAACATTTTTTCCATACTATTTTCATTTTTCCAGGAGGGATATTTAGACAATGGTATATAGGTTCGTAAGCCGTAAGAAAAATAAAAAGTTATCATTTACTAAACAGTTGCTCCATTTTAAAACAATTGATGAAAAATATTTCAAGAAAGAGTGAATGTCAACTTAAAGAAGCCAGATAAAGTGAATGTCATTTTAATTCTCTCTTTGAAGAACAAGCTCAAGTCTTCCCTGTCTCTATCTTGAAGAACAAGCTCATCGATCTGAGTTACATTTTCTAACAAAACTAACTTGATAGGCATTAACCTTCCCTCTCTCACACCGACGAACAATAGCTCATTTGAACAAAACCCACCTGATAGGCATGAGATTTCTCTCTTTATCCGACGAACGCGAAGTCATCTAAGCTACATTTGAACAAAATCCACCTGGATCTACTGAAACATCAACAATGTATTTGTGATTCTTGGTATGTTGCTGCTCTGATTTATTTAACTCTCGTTGTCTCTTCTCGATTTTTCATAATTTTGAGCTGGGTTTTTCTATTCATAAATGAGGATTTTTTTATTAAAGCCTGTTGTTCAATTGTACTGCTGCAACTTTTGGCCATTTTTAAGTTACTCAATCAATTCAAAGAAAGTAAATTTATCATCCCTTTTTAATCGGCTAAATGAATTCGCTAGTTTCCATGTCCAAATGGCAAGATATATGTGTAGTTTTCAAAGCTACTTTTCCGTTTTAATCGTTTGATTGGGACTTGTAATTGACAGCCAACACATTGGAAGAGAGTGGATTTGAACCACTTTACAAGCAGATTTTTACAACAGATCCAAATGAGCTAATATTGCTAAGTTAGTTGAAGGATTAAAATCACTCACTTGATATAATGGAAGGTTAATAGTGCTAAGTTAGATAACACAAGGACGGAAATAAGAATATAGCCTTAACACATGGACTAAAAGTGTCGTTTTCCCTAATTATATTATAAAAGTAATGAATATATAGTTTTACAACTTAAGAAGCTAGGGAATAAATTCTGAATCGAAATAAGTATAATTTTTATTTAAATAACTTTAAAGCTTCTTCTTAAGATTTGGCTTTAGGCCACAAGATTTGTTGAGCCGCCCCTGCTTTCTGAGCGACTCATTCTCAATGTTTGAACACAAATCTATTTTTAAAGAGGAACTCAAAAGGTTAAACATTAAAACTCTAGGTTTGTTTGTTGCTATTGTTTAGGAGTTAAATAAGTTGTTTCATTGTCTTTTGGCCACATGAAGATTAGCGGAGTCTGTTTAGATCAGAATAATTTGGAGTAATAGACGTGTTCTGTTATTAATAGTTTTTATCTATTTAATGACTCTTGTAATTGAGAAACAATGAGCACTTTCACTTGCAAATTACTTTCCTTTATTGATGTTTTCTTTCTATCCATCAACTACAATCTTACGGATGCAATTGTCACACCGCCACCGCTTATGTTTTGGAACGTCTAGAGGAGAAATTGTTCCTCGTGCGGGGTTACTGCTTGATCCAAAAGGCGAACAAATATTCACGTCCTTCTTTGACACACTCGCTTAAATTCACCGCCACCAAATTCAGACGCGGCCACCAGCTTTCTCAAAATAAAAAGAGATCTCCTGCTTACTGCTCACAACAACATCCGACCTATATTATAGTCAAGTTGTTTGAGGAAAGAGTCTTCAGTTTCTACTCTAGGACAATTGCGAATAGCCAAAGATTGAAAACAAAATGCATAGTTGATGTCTTTCACACCAAAGTAGTTCACTGAATCAGGCCGCCCTTTGCTTTGAATGAATTCACACGCGGCCACCAGCTTTCTCAAAATAAAAAGAGATCTACTTCTTAGTGCTCTCGTCAAGTCGTTCGAGGAAAGAGTCTTCAGTTTCTACTCTAGGACAATTGCGAATAGCCAAAGATTGAAAACAAAATGCATAGTTGATGTCTTTCACACCAAAGTAGTTCACTGAATCAGGCCGCCCTTTGCTTTGAATGAATTCACACGCGGCAACCAGCTTTCTCAAAATAAAAAGAGATCTACTTCTTACTGCTCACGGAAACATCCGATCTATACTATAGTCAAGTTGAAGAAAGAGTCTTCAGTTTCTACTCTAGGACAATTGCAAATAGCCAAAGATTGAAAACAAAAGGCATTGTTGATGTCTTTGAAACAAAAGCAGTTTATGATTATTTTTCTAAATTTTAAATGTGAGAAAAATGCAAAATTATCATAAATACTTAAATAAGTGTTTGTAATGGTAATTCTTGTAGACACTATTGATGTAAATATACTTATATAGATTGATTAATAACAAAAATTTAGTTAGCTATTAAATGAGTTTCTACAAATAGAATAAATGTTTGTAACTCGTTTATTTTTACTTTTTCATTATTTTAAAAATAATTTTTTATTTTTATTTTTCGCTTTTTATATCATAAGAAAAGATAAATTTTTTTTCTATTTTATCCTCAACATTAATCACTTATTTCTCCAAATCATTTTTCGAGACTTAACACGATAATATTATAGGAAACTACTAATATTAATTATTATTTCTTAAAGAGTGTACAAAATTCAAAGTTGAAAAATTAAAATGAATGGAAGGAGTTGTAGACATTGAAATTTTAAGACGTGTTCAATTCGAATTGTGACTCTAGAAGGTGTGTTCAGTTTCAATTAGAATTCTTGGAGGCTATTCAACCCTAAACCCTATTTCATGCCTATATAAAGGGTACTAAATTTCCTTAAAAGGCATCTCGAATATTCCGTAAATTGATGGAATATTCATATAGAGGTCAAATCTAAATCATCCTAGTTCAAGACATACGCCATTAACGGCACTCGAATCATGGATAAATCTTAGGAGAGTAGAATCAAGGGAGGAACAAAATTGTACCCGCAATCTTTATCAATAAAGTTATGTTTCTACTTATTCTTATATTATAGAAACTATATGGTAATTGAAAGACTACAGAACAAAGTATGAACGTCCAGGAAGTTTTTATTGTGATTGAAATTTATTTTCTGTCACATTAAAATTTGTTGCAAATAGGAGTATACAGTAAAGTCTCACTAAAAAAAATAATGTTGATGATTAGTATGCGAAATGTTAATCAGTACGAAAACAACATTCAGGTTGGGTATGATCAATTGTGAGTTGATGAAGCCAGAAAGGATACCTCTGTTTTTAAGAAAAACCACAATTACTGTATATTATTGTTACATATTTTCAATATCATAATATCCCCAAGTTATGTCCGGCATAAGTTGAGTTGCTAAAGGACAAAAATCAAAGACCAACATATTACAAAGGCAAAAATCAAGAATAATTGCTTATTGGCTATTGCTAATACAATTATATTTGTCTCACTCAAAAATAATCAACTAACAAAATTTTGTGAGCTTATGTAAATTAATTGATATATAATTAGTGATAATTAAACTGAAATAATTGTCTTGCTTGAATGGTGCTGAAAAATAGTAAAAACCTCTTACCATTGTTTTTACTAAAATCAATAATCTTGCTAAATATGTATATTAATTTTTGGATCTCAATTACAATGTTAGTTGGCAACTAGCTAATTTGTGAGGTAGTAGTCTGTTTGTTGCTATTGTTTAGGAGGATTAATGGAGTAAAGTTTATATTAGAATAATTAGGAGTAACAGACGCGTTCTGTTATTAGTAGTTTTTATCTATTTAAGGACTTGTAATCGAGAAATAAAGAACACTTCCACTTGTAAATTACTTTCCTTTATTGATGTTTTCGATTTCAATCAATGTCATCACAGGGAGATGAAATCCTCTCTAATAGCACTTTATATTGTCAAACCGTCAACTCTTGTGTTTTGGAACGTCTAGAGGAGGAAGTTGTTCCTCGTGCGGGGTTACTGTTTGATCCAAAAGGTGAACATATGTTCATGTCCTTCTTTCTCATCTCAAAAACTCACTAGACAAATTTAAGTTGCTACACCCTATATTCACAGTGACCAACTTGTAAACTGCACGGGGTCTAAGCCACCACCTGCTTAGGAAAGGATATCACAGCTCTAGTGTTGCTCTACAAGCATGTCAACAGTACTAGAGCTGATTCCAGGACAGTGTTGTATGTTCATGCAGTGAAGGTCCTGAACCCCCAACTCGTGCAAGAAGGGTAAGCTTTTGTCCGACGCCAAAGGGCAACTGGACAGTGAGATGATCTGCAAATGGAGCTGTACAGCACTGGCCAAAGTTGTAATCCTTGAATCACTTGGAAACATCGAGTTCATTAAGTAACCAGCAAGAGTTTGAAATTTCTACTAAAGGTTGCATCAGTAACATGTGTGCAACCATCTACGATCAGACACTCCAGAGATTCCCCATGTAGCTCAACTGATTTGTCTGTAACCGTGTAATTGAAGGAGATGTGTTGGTCTTCCAATTGCCCACGGTTGTCCATCTCTTAGGGGGTTTTGGGTTATGGGTACTGCTCAGGGTCTGCAATCTTTGGCTTCTTTGACAGTCACTTCGTGCGGAGTCACCAATCTGAGTCTTGAAGCAGTGGGAAAGGGCTGCACAAATATTAAAAGCATGTATATTCATGAGTGTTTTGTTTCTGACAATTCCAAAGGGAACACACAAAGAGTTTTAGGATTTATGTTTGTGATTGCGAATGGACAGAGGGCTAATGGAACCGTCAAGTAGTTCAGTGATGATCTCTTTGTTCACCAGTCTGGTATCAGATATGAGTGTTTCCGTAGCCTATCTGCTGGTGATCGAGGCCGTCGAGTTCAAGGTTGAGTCATACTGTGATGGCGGTACTAAGGTTGTTGACGTGACCGGCCCTGATGGAGCGGCTGTCTAGGGAGGTTCAGTTGCTAAACTTCAGAATATAAGCTTTTGTCCGACACCAAAGGGCAACAGGACAGTGAGATGATCTGCAAATGGAGCTGTATAGCACTGGCCAAAGTTGCAATCCCTGAATCACTTGTCAACATCGAGTTCATTAAACAACCAACAAGAGTTTGAAATTTCTATTAAGTTTGCATCAGTAGCATGTCTGCAACCATCTATGATCAGAGACTCCAGAGATTCCTATGCAGCTCAGCTAATTTGTCTGTAACAATGACACATCCGCTTAAAGTAGCTCGGAAAAAATGAGGCATACAGTTACAACAAAGAACCAGACATTGAATGCCATTGCAAGAAGGATAGGCTTTTGTCTGACACCAAAGGGCAACCGGACAGTGAGATGATCTGCAAATGGAGCTGTACAACACTAGCCAAAGTTGCAATCGTTGAATCATTTGGAAACATCGAGTTCATTAAGTAACCAGCAAGAGTTTAAAATTTCTACTAAAGGTTGCATCAGTAACATGTCTGCAACCATCTATGATCAGAGACTCCAGAGATCCCCCATGCAGCTCAGCTAATTTGTCCGTAATATTGACACACCCGCTTAAATTCACCGCCACCAAATTAGTTGCACAGCTCTAACAAGAGAGGACATTCAGTTACAACAAAGAACCATACACTGAATGCCATTGCAAGAAGTCTAAGTATGCGAAATGTTGATCAGTACAAACAGGAGTCAGGTTGGATATGATCAAGTGCGAGTTGATGAAGCCAAAAATAGG
>JAJOOJ010015722.1:0-22023 GCA_029582625.1 Solanum boliviense | reverse complement strand
GGTTGTAAATTAAGTATGGCTATGTGTTTTGTTCTTTTGGGGCGTGAAAGCCCAAGTCTTGTAATATATTAAATTTACCACTAATTTTGAATATTTGTCTGGAGCATGAACGGGCTGATTTCGGTACTTCGAAATGGGTAATATTCATATTATTTCATCCTTAAGTTTGAAGATAATATATGCATGAAAAGCTCATCGGTTATTTGCTTAAATTATTTTTGGGAGGGTTTTTCCGTCATAAGTTGAAACTCCGTGCCATATCAATTTTGACATCACATAAATGTTTAAATGTACAAGATGCACATCCTTATCTAATTTTTCCCTTTATGAACCTAATCCCTCTATTAAACTACAATCAGTATGGCCATAGTAAATCTCTTTTAATTGTCGCAAGTATTTAAGTAGTTTTCTTGCTTAGGTGGTAGTATCCTTTCGAAAGGGTCGTTACAAAAAGAATCCAGTTTGGGTGAATACGGGCAGGAAAACGAAGAAGAAAGTTCGTCGAACGAAATCTAGTAGTGGTGGCGCATCGCGGAGCTGGTTCCCAGAATTGGGAATTTTCATTTCACGTCACGGAGTCTTCTTCCTCAAAAGTCATTTTCGAAACTAAATTTTAAAAGCTTCTCCGCGTCGCAGACCCATCCTCAAATATTGATTTTCGGTCTTTTCTCATGTTTAGCTATGTAAAATCATTCCTAAACATCATGAGATCTTTCCAATCACAAATCACAATCCTTGAATCCATAATTCAATTCAAGGACCAGTTAAGAGTCAAGTCAAGAGCAGTTAAGATCAAAGTCAAGAGTCAAGTTAAGGGAAGTCCTTCAAAGTTTTCAAAAGTCTTTTATAAATGTTTCAACTTTGTTTTAAGACTTAAAGTTCAAGTTGAGTAAAGTTTGAAGTCCATTTCTTCAAAAGTATATGGGGACTATGCATTCCCAAATGGTTTTTAAAAAAATCACATTTAAACAAGAAAGGAAACCTCGATTTCCAAAGGGCCTTCGGGATAGTTTTCAGAAAGAGAAATCGCTTTCTAAATGAAGCAAGAAGGGAAACTTTGATTTCCAAGATAGCCTTTGAGCTAAGTTTTTGAGCACTTATCTCAAATCACAGAAGAAGTATGTTTTTAAACATAAAGAGCTAGTATCATATTTTGGGAGTAGTATTGAGCACCGATATAGGGGAGCATTCAGAGAACTCACTGCCCCCATAAACCATGTAACCATCATGGGTAGAAAAGGGTCATACTTTTTAGATGAATCCTTTTAGGATAGACTAGTGGATATAATTAGTAGTTCAGGTCTTATACATGTGGCAAGGTATAGGAAGCACTGGCAACGTGAGAAAGATCGTTGTATCATCACTATAGCTCTTAAGTGATGGTTCTCAATAAGAGAAACTCCCACAGAAGTTATTTGTATTCTTATATACACAGTTATTTGTATTTTTACATACATTTCAGAGTTTTAGTGTATCTTTGCATACGCCCAGAGTTCACATTATGTTTTTAACAACTTTTCTTTATATTGCACTTGTTTTATAACCGCTTTATATTGAAGTGAGTTTAGTTATGTTGAGTTGAGTTGAGCCAGGTAAGTTCTTCATTTTCCTTTCAGTTCTCTTCAAGGTTAAGTTGTGTTTAACATTCCAACTTGCATACTCGTACATTCAATGTACTGATGCCAATTGGTAAGCCAGGCCAAGGGTTCGCTTGAGTCCAACAATGGTCGTCGAGTGCCAGTCTCGCCTAGGGTGTAGGCTCGGGGAGTGACAGTAAAACTCATCCAAGTGTACGTGGCAAGAAAAGAGACAAGATGCCCTCGGGACTCGGGAGAGGAAGATAAAATAGTATAATTGGATCTCAAGCCAATGACGTGGACAGGAAGATAAGAGGAGACAAGGTCTTAGGAGATTCAGTTGTGCAGACGAGCCTCATATGGATCTGAGCTCTATAGGAATATCGGTTGACATTATTAAATGGCACCACCACATGGTCTTATATCATGTGAAAACAACACGAGAAAATGAAACATGTAAAGCTAGAGCATCTGGACCTAGCTCAACCCCAAAAAGCTAGCTCGTGAGGGGGGATTGTCCAGGTTCATATGAGTAGATCACAAGTCCATTCTCCAACCAATATAGGATCTAGCCCACTCTAACTAAACCACATAAGTATCGTGAAAATCCAAGTAGATTAGGGATCGAGACAATAATAGTTCCGAGTACATAGGAAATTCACCTTGTCCAAATCTCTCCTATTTATTCTTCTCTTTCTTCTCTTGATCGTCCAATTTCCATATTTAGTGAGAGATTGCAACATCATCCAGCATAATTAAAAAAGAAGTTAATGACGTTAATAAGATTGAGGATTGCAGTGTTTCTTTGCCGCATATACCAGAGTCAAAGGAAGATTTCCCAACTCAATCTCATTAACATCTGTTGACACCCAATTTTGGCTTAACATTTTTAAAATTCATAACTTTTAAGTTTTATTTATCAAATGGTTCAAAATATTTTTTTTATAATTTTAAATAAGTTTATCGATAACTATCCTTATTTATCAAAAATTAGGGTTTTTTATCAGTTAATTTTAAAAATGCGTTTTTACATGTCATTAGTTACGTTCATTATATTTATTTTAATTCATTTTATTTGTTACATTTGTTAATATTTGTATTTTGCATAATCTAAAAATCCATTCAAATATAGATATTTACTTGATCGATAATTTTGGGCCACAATCACAAGCCCAAAAATTGAGCCCATTTAACAATTATTTCCTATATAAGTTTTGGTTAGGTTAAAAAATAGGGGGTGGTGAAAATATATTTAGGTTAGGGTTTCAGATTTTTATTGAAAAAGGGTTTCACTTTTCACTATTTTCCGGTCACCACCACCACAAAACCCCTACCCAATAAACCCCAAGCTTGCCTCCCCTCTCTATTTTGTTTGTTATTTGCTGCCAGCGGCAATAACATACCAATCCCCACCCACCACTGTCCAAAGCCACCAGAAACACAAAACCTCATCGGAGAAGACAACCAACACCACAAAGCTCTACTAGAAACCATCTCCAAACACCCACCCGAAACCCCAACGTTCGTCTCCTTCCCTTTTCCCATTTCTTTTTCCGGTGAAATCGTCTGAAAGCAGCCAACAATTAGACCCAAACGACCTCTTTCGAGTCCAACTGCTCCACCGTCAAGCTCAAAGCTCGCAAACACCAACTGCAGCTCCGGCGAGGAGTTCCAAACTACGATCAGTCGGAGCAAAGAAGAAGAAAACGCCGTCAGTCCCCTTCCCTCTTCCCCTTCAAGATTTCTTTCTTATTTTTGTAGATTCTTCGGCAAACCACCGAAAGCAACCCATTCACCCTTCCTCTTCCGGTCACTTATTAAGATCAGATCTGATTGGATTCATGATTTTCCAGCAATGCAACAGCTCCACAACGTCCGACAATGGCAGAAAAAAGACTTAACAGTGAGTTCAAGCTCCGGTAATTTCATTTTTTATATTTCTAGTTCAAGTTTTCCATTTGATTCCATGTTATTACATCCTCATTGTTTATTATTTGAATTTGTTAGATGGGTATTGATATTTTGGATACTATTTTCTAGTGAATATGTATATACATTGTTCTTAGTGTTACTATTTATAGCTCATTATATTTTATTATATTTTATCACTGTTGTTTGTTCCATTCTTGATTATACACCGATAAGATGATACTTATTTACCATTATTTGTATTATTATTTTTTTACTCCATTAGTATTATATTATTTATTATTTGTTTGTTTGGGTACTGTTATTCTTTAGTTTTAATTGTTGTTACTCTATTTTTGTTTATTAAAATGTATGGTTGTTTTCTTATAATTGTTTAAGATGGTTATGGATTTATTGTGTTTGTGTCGTTTCCATTAAAAATTTTTTATGTTTCTGTTACTTTAAGTCTTGGCTGACTTGCACATTATTTTGTTGTTATTATTATTATTGTTGTTGTTTGAGTTATTATCATTATCGTTACTTATATTTTTCATTCTTGTTTAGTTAACCTTTAAATTAGAATTAGATGTTGTTTGTCATTTTCACTATTGTTTGTGTATATACTTTCAGATTTGTAAGTTGATTCTGTTAGCTTATTGTGTTAGTGGTATTTTTACGTTGATTTCATATTTTTATGGTGTCTTTATTTTATTTAGTTATTTTTTTTATTTTTTTTGTTGCTTTACTTACTTTCGATCGTGTATGTTGCTTTAATTATGTTAGTACAATTTTGTTATTTGGATGTTACACATCATTTTGTCTTTTAGTAGTTTGAGTGATTTTTGGTGCTTTAATGTTAAAATTGGCCAATGAAAAAATCTCTCCGTCGATTTTTGAGGACTCTTCATTTTAAAAGACGAAAATTTAGTTTAAGTTTATATAAGTTTTATGTTAAAATTGGCCGATGAAGAAATTACCATCGATTTCCAAGGCCTTCCATGTTAATAAGACGGGTTTTTATTTTTAAGTTATTCTTTGATTCATTTGTTTTTATTCATGTTAATTTATTACTAACACTTTTACTAAGTGTCTTTACAGGTACCCGGAGGTGCTTCCCATTGAAGCTATTCAAATTAGGTTCGAATTATATTCTTATTTATTAATGTATATTATTGACGATAGGCAAATTTAGGCTGATTCCTATATTATTGTTTTATTATATTGCATGTTTATTATACTTGTACATTATTTTACCCTCCTCCTCAATTTGAAAAAAATGAATTCAATCGGGACCCACATTTGTGGATTTCGAAGGATGTCTAACCCCTTCCCTTCGGAATAACTTGAACCTCTTACTTAGAATCTAATGGTTTCGTAGATCACCTAATGGTTTCCTAGTTTTTTCCTAAAATTAGGTGGCGACTCCTTTAAAATTCGTTTATTCTTAAAATTCTTTTAAAATTCAATTGATTATTTTTTGAGTCACCGCGACGTTTCGCCCTATTTGAATAGAGTAGGGATGTAAATAGAATGACGACTCCGCTGGGGATATAGATGTTCTAACAATTATGAGTTCATCTTTTCAAATTGAGGAGACTTTTCTTTTATTGTGCTATACCTTGTATCTTCTATATTTTGTTGATTATTTGTATATTATATTTATTGTTTATTCATATTTTATTTAATTGTATGTATATTGTCATTGCATTTTATGGCATAATTTTTTCCAAATGGCAAATAGAATGCATTAGGACAAAGACGATTACGTGGCTTTCCACGGCTGTCCTTCAAAAAAAGCACATTCGAATTCTTTTGAAGTGATAAACGAATAGTTGGTGTGTGGTCATCCAACGTCATTTATTATACTTCACCCTGTAGTTTCTCAGACTCAGGTAATCGGGTCTTGTCTAAACCACTTTTAGTAAACTAGTATAGAGCTGAACCAAAATCTCGTATTTAGCGCATTTGTTTGAGATGACACAACACTTAGGCACATTTGTATAAGACATGCATTCATTGTTGTTATGTTATGTGATATACCTGTTTTACGTGAATATGTTGCATGATGGTCCATTATTTCAAAGTTTTCTTAAGAGCTTCATAGACATAAATATCTAGTCACTGTCAAGTCACTTTTACCTTTCGAGTTGTTTTTGAAAGCTTGAAGGTTATTGCTCATCCGGAGCGACAAGGGACAAGAGAACTCGCGGAAAATGAGTCCTTGGATTTCACAAGACAATAATAACCTGTTGAAAAGACAAATCAGGGGAGTCTTTGACTATAAAGTCCCACTCATCTATTTTTTATTGTTTTGCATGTTGGACTTGCTTTCACACATTTCTCATATTTTTGCAGGAAAACCATCCCCGATGACAGTTGGGGATGGTCATAACAATGTTTGGTTCTCGTGAATAATTGGAAGTCACAGTTCCAAGAAACATCCAAAAAAAATAAAAAATACAACAAGTGGTTACTATAAAATTAGGAGACCACATTCAACAGGTAGTACAAAGGTCGACAGTTAAAGAGGTTACAAGGAATCGCTCCGAATTTGTCTAAATTTTAAAATTGTATTATGTCATATTTGAACGAACTACGCGAACCTGATTCTCATCTCGGTGAGATACGTAGGCAACCCTTCTTGGGTTCGGTATCCTTTTTTTTTTCAAATTTCAAAAATAAAAAGTAAAATAGTTGTGCATATTTTCAAATTCATATATGAACAAACTACGCGTACCTGATTCTCACATCAATGAGATACGTACCTTATTGGGTTCTGTAGTATTTTTTCCAAAAAAAATAAAATAATTTGTGCATATTTCATACTATATCTGCACGAACTATGTGAACCTGATTCTCATTTCGGTGAGATGCGTAAGTCCTTCTTGGGTTCGGTATATTCTTTTAAATCTAAAAAAAAAAATCAAATTGTTTGTGCATATTTTCAAAGGCTTATTTGTACGAACTACGCGGACCTGATTCTCATTTCAATTCGATACATAAGCAACCCTTCTTGGGTTCGGTATTCATTCTTTCAATTTTTGAAAATAAAGAAGAGGAAAAAAAAGTTTGTGCATATTTCATACCCTCTCTGCATGAACTACGCACACCTGATTCTCATCTCAGTGAGATACGTAGGTAGCCCTTCTTGGGTTCGGTATTCATTCTTTTAAATTCAAAAAAAAAAAATTCAAATAATTTATGCATATTTTCAAAAAACATATATGTATGAACTATGCACACCTGATTCTCATCTTGATGAGATACGTAGGTAACCCTTCTTGGGTTCG
This sequence comes from Solanum boliviense, assembly GCA_029582625.1. Lineage (NCBI taxonomy): Eukaryota > Viridiplantae > Streptophyta > Magnoliopsida > Solanales > Solanaceae > Solanum > Solanum boliviense. Next base: position 15,248 of record JAJOOJ010015722.1, on the reverse strand, counting down.
GTATCTATTCATTCTTTTTTTAAAAAAATTGTTTTGTACATATTAAAAGAGTCATGTCTTCAACTCAAATGGGACTAATGCAATTAGGAGCATGTAAAAATATTCGATATGATGAAGAGGGCTGACTTTGTGGTAAACCATAGATTCTTTTGGTACCTCTCATTTATACTTTCGTGATCCTTGAAAATTCTTTTGCATGCATTCAAAATAAAAATAAAACCAACCTCATGATTTCATGTGCATTGTGGGGTGAGCTTTTAGATCAAAATTCAATTGCATCGCACTGTTGATCTAGAACTTGGCTTGAATGTTTATCAAGGCGAAATCATGAGTTATGTTTGGTTTGAGAAAGGATTGTAGGCCTTCTTTGACTCGATTGTGCCTTTCAAAGCCTACCAAATGACATTAATCCCTAGTTTTCCCCACTTTGAGCCTGAAACGTTTTCTTTGGACAACCACATCTTAGCCATTACCCTTCTGAGTGCTTATATGCATTATCCCTCTCTTGGCCCAACCTTCTTGAGCACGCCGAAGATGTGCAAATTATAAAAGAAGATCCATGTATTGAAGTTGCCAAAGACAAAAGATACAAGGTCTCCTAAAGTCAAGGAAGCAAAAAACGACTTCTAGAGGAAAAAAAAAAGGAAGGTGGAAAGAAATAAAGAAAGACAAAAACACCCCTACAAGGTCAATGAAAGACGACAAGGAAAAAACTCCAATAAAAGAGGAGAAAATTTCAAAACAAAGAGGTGAAAAAGGAAAAGCTCCAACAAATAAGAATTCAAAAAAAGTAGGAAAAAAAAGGGGATAATAAAGAGGATCAAACGCCAAAGGTGTATCAATCATCAAAAGCACAAATTCACTGTGACACTCAAGAAGGAATTAAGTCACTCTTATTCCAAATATATATCCTACCCGTCCCTAAGCCTACATTACAAGCCAATAATAAGTCCTACATGATCTCATTCCAAATGTTCTCACATTAGTGGAGATTTACATAAGGGTCAAGCATATGGTATCACAGTTGCATGCATTGAATATTCTTGTGAGTGTGAGTGTGAGTGCACTTCAAAAAAAAGTTCTAAAATAAAACGCTTCAAATATATGTGTGAAATAAGACTTTTCTTTTTGTGAGTGCACTTGAAATATGAGGATTGGTACAATTCAAAATCTTTGTTTGAAGAAAGATGAATAAATCTTGTTGATACTTAAGATTTTTCAAACTGGCTCAATAGGGTCCCATACCTATGTTTGAGGTACCACTTGAAGCTGTGGGAGTTACCTCGAATTCAATCTTTGTTAAAAAAAAAAAAATTACATGCGATCCTAACTTATGGTACCAATTGTAGGATTTGAATGTCTCTTTATATTATTTATATTTCAAAAAAAAAAAAAGGGCAAGCACCCACTCTTTAATATTTTCCAAAACATTTTTTTAAAATTCTTTCCATTATTAAAAAAAATGGATTTTGCCTTTCCTTTTTGGGTAGTTCATTGTAAAAAGTGTCATTAGGTTAATCATGTTAGTGTGAGACGCCTATTTTACTTCATTGGATTGTCCGCCTCAAAAATGTGATATATCTTGTCTTTAGGCTTTGAATATCGCGGGAAATAATATTTTCCTATTTCATCATGTTCATATTGTGCATTTTCTACTGATGATCTTGTCTCAGATTCTTTGCAGTATTCATCACCTACAGGATTGGAACTACATTTGACCTGATTCCTGGCTCAACAAGATATGTAGGCTCCACGACAGCTCGATCATAGACCCAGCGTGATTTTCTTTTCACCTTGTGATAAAAACTGGGACAAAAGTTTTGATAATATCTCAAAAATTCACAATAAAGGTGCTATCTCCAGTAAATCAATATTGGAGATCATTTTGAGATTTGCCAAAAGTTCTAATTGGGATAGAATTTTTGAGGAAGACCTCAAAAATTCCAACAAGTACTGTCAAAAGCCTGATAGTCAACTTCAAATGATCCATCATCACTTGAAGTTCAAAGTCAACTTGAAAATCTCCAGCACTGTCATGGTGAGCCAGAAGCTCCTAGTACAAATCCCCAATAATACATGAGTCGCAATAAACATAAAATGGTCAAGAGTAAAATGTTGATTGCTCACATGTGTCAAACTGATTAGGCATTTTGTACACATTCTCTTTTAAAGAATCTTTTCTCAAGGTTTCTTGACTAAGTCGCTAGCTAAGGCGACATTGTGTCTACTAATTGTACCTTTTCAAGTACAGGAACAGGTGAAAGCATTAATGCGATGACACTTTCAAGACAATCATTGAGTCATCCACCTCGTTACAGTTGGATAATCATCGAGCCATCCACCTCGTTACAGTGGAAAATCATTGGGTCATTTTTCATTCCATTTTTCATTTGCCGAGAGGGATATTGCATTTTTCATTTACCGAGAGGGATATTGCATTTTTTATTTGCCAAGAGGGCCATTGCATTTTTCATTTGCCAAGAGTACCATTACATTTTTCATTTGCCAAGAGGGCCATTGCATTTTTTGTTTGCCAAGAGGGCCATTGCATTTTTAATTTCCCAAGAGGATCATTGCCTTTTTCATTCGCCGAGAAGGCCATTGCATTTAAGTCGCATCTATTTAGAGGTGAAGGGTGTGCACCATATCTGTTCAACGTTCAAGTCGGTGGAAACTTGCGTTGAAAGATATTTTCATTTAAGTCACATCTATTCGGAGGTGAAGGATGTGCACCCTATCTGTTCAACGTTCAAGTTGGTGGAAACTTGCGTTGAAAGATATTTGCATTTAAGTCGCATCTATTCAGAGATGAATGATGTGCGCCCTATCTATTCCACGTTCAAGTAGGAGGAGACTTGCGTTGAAAGAATTTGTATTTGTCCTATCGATGGATATACATTCAAAATCCTACCGAAGGATCATCTTTTTTCATTCGTCCTACCGATGGACATACATTCTAAATCCTACCGATGGATCATTTTTTTTCATTCGTTCTATCGATGGACATATATACAAAATCCTACCGAAGGATCATTTTTTTCATTCGTCCTGTCGATGGACATACATTCCAAATCCTACCGATGAATCATCTTTTTTCATTCGTCCTACCAATGGACATACATTCAAAATCCTACCGATGGATCATCTTTTTTCATTCGTCCTATCGATGGACATACATTCCAAATCCTACCGAAGGATCATTTTTTTTCATTCGTCCTACCGATGGACATACATTCCAAATCCTACCAATGGATCATCTTTTTTCATTCGTCCTATCGATGGACATACATTCAAAATCCTACCGAAGGTTCAACTTTTTTCATTCATCCTACTGATAGACATACATTCCAAATCCTACCGATGGATCATCATTTTTCATTTGTCCTACCGATGGACTAACATTCAAAATTCTACCGATGGATCATCTTTTTTCATTCGTCCTACAGATGGACATACATGCATTTTTAACCTACCAATAGATCATCTTCATTTGCCGTATCGTATGAGATGCTACCTTTTTTCCTATAATTTTGTCTCTACTGATGAGTTTCATCTTTGTTTTTCGAGAACATCCAAGAGGATGCATTCTCAGTTGAGCCACAGGTGCGGACTACTTCAACAAGGACGCAACACAACGTGGAACCTTTTAGAGGCAAGTCCGGGATCGACTTCCACCACATTCCAACCACATTTTTATATAAAGGTCATGTGTTCGGCAAAAATCGGGTTTGTCAATTTTCGTTGTCCACGATTTCTTTCATCAATAATATCCAACGAAAGGGACAACTGTTGACACCCAATTTTGGCTTAACAGTTTTAAAATTTGTAACTTTTAAGTTTTATTTATCTAATGGTTCAAAATATTTTTTTTTATAATTTTAAATAAGTTTATCGATAACTATCCTTATTTATCAAAAATTAGGGTTTTTTATCAGTTAATTTTAAAATTGCATTTTTACATGCCATTAGTTACGTTCATTATATTTATTTTAATTCATTTTATTTGTTACATTTGTTAATATTGATATTTTGCATAATCTAAAAATTCATTCAAATACAGATATTTTATTTGATCAATAATTTTGGGCCACAATCACAAGCCCAAAAATTGAGCCCATTTAACAATTATTTCCTATATAAGTTTTGGTTAGGTTAAAAAATAGGGGGTGGTGAAAATATATTTAGGTTAGGGTTTCAGATTTTTATTGAAAAAGGGTTTCACTTTTCATTATTTTCCGGTCACCACCACCCCAAAATCTAGTGAAGCTCCGGCAACACATAACCCCGACCCAAAAAACCCCAAGCTTCTTCCCCTCTCTCTTTTGTTTGTTATTTGTTGTCAGCGGCGATAACATACCAATCCCCACCCACCACTGTCCAAAGCCACCAGAAACCCAAAACCTCATTGGAGAAGACAACCAACACCGCAAAGCTCCACCAGAAACCATCTCCAAACACCCACCCAAAACCCCAACGTTCGTCACCTTCCCTTTTCCCATTTCTTTTTCCGGTGAAATCATCTGAAAGCAACCAACAATCAGACCCAAATGACCTCTTTCGAGTCCAACTGCTCCACCATCAAGCTCAAAGCTCACGAACACCAGCTGCAGCTCCGGCAAGATGTTCCAAACTCCGATGAGTCGGAGCAAAGAAGAAGAAAACGCCGTCAGTCCCCTTCCCTCTTCCCCTTCACGATTTCTTTATTTTTGTAGATTCTCCGGCGAACCACCGGAAGAAACCCATTCACCCTTCTTCTTTCGGTCACTTATTAAGATCAGATCTAATTGGATTCATGATTTCGGCGATGCATCAACTCCACAACGTCCGACAATGGCAGAAACAAGACTTAACAGTGAGTTCAAGCTTTGGTAATTTCATTTTTTATATTTCTAGTTCAAGTTTTCCATTTGATTCCATGTTATTACATCTTCATTGTTTATTATTTGAATTTGTTAGATGGGTATTGATATTTTGGATACTATTTTCTAGTGAATATGTATATATATTGTTCTTAGTGTTACTGTTTATAGCACATTATATTTTATTATATTTTATCACTATTGTTTGTTCCATTCTTGATTATACACCGATAACATGATACTTATTTACCGTTATTTGTATTACTATTTTTTACTCCATTAGTATTATATTATTTATTATTTGTTTGTTTGGGTACTGTTATTCTTTAGTTTTAATTGTTGTTACTCTATTTTTGTTTATTAAAATGTATGGTTGTTTTCCTATAATTGTTTAAGATGGTTATGGATTTATTGTGTTTGTGTTGTTTCCATTAATTTTTTTTTTATGTTTCTGTTACTTTAAGTCTTGGCTGACTTGCACATTATTTTGCTATTATTATTATTATTGTTGTTGTTTGAGTTATTATTGTTGACACCAAATTTTGTCCCTCATTTCTTCTAATTTATTTCATTGAGCTTCTAAATTGGTAATAAGTCGAATACTTTATAATTCACTATTATTTTCCATTTACCACTATTGTTATTATCTATATTACTTTAAATTTTACTATTTTATGATTATCATCTTTCTATTATCATTTTCACTATTTTAAAATTATATATTCTATTTTAAACATTACTATTATTACTTTATTGTCATCTTCTTTAAAATAGATTGTCGTTACGTTATCTCAAGTTTCTTACTTACTAAACTTTTTTACATAATATAAATTATATTACTTATAAGTTAAAAGCCCAAAATGATTTAAAAAGAAGATGGAAAAAGGCCAATAAATCCAAAACCCAACAATTGGATTATTTTGGTTCAAGAAACGTTTTAGTCATTCAGCCCATCTACCCATTAATCCAAATAATCAGTCAGCTCATATAACCTATCAATAATCCAAAAATACCCTTCACACCTTCAACCCTAATTCAAAATTCTCAGCAGCAGCCTTTCCATTCCTCTTCTAGCGTAAATACATTTTTTTTTCATAGTCATGGCAGAATTTCCTCACCATTTTTGTGCAAGTTCTGTACACCTACTTTAGCATGTCATCAAGATGTGTATAAGTCCAATGCATAGCAGATCCGACTTCAGAAAAAGGCTCACTATTTCGAGCATAAATCTAAAGTATCATGTGAAGGACACATTCATCCAAATCTCAACGTTTTTGATTTCAAACGACTCTCTTTGACCATGAATTCAAAAATCAAAGATGAAATCCCGCCCAAATGAAAACCAAAATCTTAAAGCCTATTCTATAAATACTTGCTTCTGTTAGCCTTTGAAGGGAGGAGTTTTTGGCTTTGAAAAAGGAGAGTTTTTTTTTACTTGCAAAATAAATCACGAAAAGACTTGAACACTTGAAAGAACACCATCCTTTTACATTTCAATATCTCCTACTTTAACTTCTGTTTTGTTCAACTTTGTTGGGGGAACGAGCGTAGATTCTGGACCGGCGTCCTAGTTCACTGCCCCACAAACGGTTAGTTTCTCTCAAACTTTAATCTACTATATTTTCTCTTGTTGTTACTGTGATATGAATGCTTGGTTTTAAGTAAGAAATCATGGTTCAAGGACTGCTTTTTGTTACAAATATTTTATTCTTATGATAGATATATTCTGCCTCTGTAAACACATGTTTATTGAAGTTCATTTTACTTGTCTCTGCTTGAGCATGTTAAACATTAGTTAATAATGTTATTCAGAGGCTCCTAAAAGTGTTATGACCATATCAAAATATACGTCACTCCAAATGACTAAAATCTGATTTTAAGGTTAAAATCATATTCTGTCCATAACTTGTCTAGTAGAGTAATGTAAAATATGATTATTGCTGTATATTTGTCTTAACATTATGAAAGCAAGAAGAAACATTTGCTATGTATTTACATTAGAATAAAACATGTTTACACTAACACTAATATGCAAATTTGTACGTTTCCGATATTTCATGAAATGATGCTATTTAAAAATCTCTCTAAATTTGTGTTGGCATATCTTATTGTTTCAAGTTCAGTGCATTGCCCTTTTAAATCTGTTTGATAGTGATAATTCCTCTAGATTTGAATTTGTTATTTGAAATTCTATTTTGTGTTGTTTGCCATCTTATGGGTTACAATCTAATGTATTTATTTTGCATCCTTATATTAAAATCTGCTTTCTTTTACTAATTGTCATCTCCTTTTCTTTGTTCGACATGTACACCGGAGTCGAAGAGTCTTACTTTACGACTCGACGTCACTACAAGACTCAAAATCTGCATATACATTTTCATTTGTGTTTCTCACTCCCTAGAAACTCCATCGAGAAGAAAAACAAGAGAAAGTCACAAGCGCTCCACTTTACTCTTCTTTTAGTTACTTATTCCTAACCTTTTTTTATGTTATTTGCTATGAATACTTGTGTGTTTGTTTTGGTAACTTTGTTTGACATATTTAGAAGTTAAACTGATCTTTGTTAAAAAATAATTTGGAAAACATTTAGTTACTAATGTGGTCAAACTTAGAGTTGAATGTATTTCCTAAGTTAGTTTTGAGTCAATCTTGGAGCCTTATATTATTAAAAATAACAATTTGTTTGCAAATTGTAATAAGTCCAGAAGGTGTTTTAACTCAATTTGTCATACTCACTTTGATGATTTATTTGTTCTCTTAGAAAATAAAGATCATTTAATTTCAACAACAACAAATTGCTTTCAAATATGTAAAACTACTACTTTACGCTTTTAAACACTACTTTATCTTCTTATTTTAAATTAGTCAATTATTTTATCCTTTATCACTTGTTTTGACACTTAGCCTAATTAATTAATTTAAGTTCGGTCGGTTAACCATTTTTAATGGATCTTAAAGGATGCCTAACCCCTTCCCTTTAGATTAATTGAACCCTTACCTAGAATCTCATGTTTAGTAGGCCTTAAAATGAAGTTTAACTTTAGACAATAACTTTAATCAATTTAGGTGTCCTAATTCACCATAATTAATTAGGTGGCGACTTCTTAACTTAGTTATTAACTTTAGAATCACCAAAATGTTGTACACTATTTTGACTCGGTTAAAATGAGGTATAACAATTATCATTATCGTTACTTATATTATTCATTCTTGTTTGGTTAACCTTTAAATTAGAATTAGATGTTGTTTTTCATTTTCACTATTGTTTGTGTATATATTTTCAGATTTGTAACCTAATTATGTTAGCTTATTGTGTTAGTGGTATTTTTATGTTGATTTCATATTTTTCATGTTGTCCTAATTTTTTTTAGTTATTTTTTTATTTTTTTTTTTGTTGCTTTACTTACTTTCGTTCGTGTATGTTGCTTTCATTATGTTAGTATAATTTTGTTATTTGGATGTTATACATCATTTTGTCTTTTAGTAGTTTGAGTGATTTTTGGTGCTTTAATGTTAAAATTGGCCATTGAAAAAATTTCTCCATCGATTTTTGAGGCCTCTTCATTTTAAAAGACGAAAATTTAGTTTAAGTTTATATAAGTTTTATGTTAAAATTGGCCGATGAAGAAATTACCATCGATTTCCAAGGACTTCCATGTTAATAAGACGGGTTTTTATTTTTAAGTTATTCTTTGATTCATTTGTTTTTATTCATGTTAATTTATTACTAACACTTTTACTAAGTGTCTTTATAGGTACCCAGAGGTGCTTCCCATTGAAGCTATTCAAATTAGGTTCGAATTATACTCTTATTTATTAATGTATATTATTGACAATAGGCAAATTTAGGTTGATTCCTATATTATTGTTTTATTATATTACTTGTGTATATTGCATGTTTATTATACTTGTACATTATTTTATCCTCCTCCTCAATTTGAAAAATATGAATTCAATCGGAACCCACATTTGTGGATTTCGAAGGATGCCTAACCCCTTCCTTTCGGAATAACTTGAACCTCTTACTTAGAATCTAATGGTTTCGTAGATCACTTAATGGTTTCCTAGTTTTTCCTAAAATTAGGTGGCGACTCCTTTAAAATTCGTTTATTCTTAAAATTATTTTAAAATTGAATCAATTGATTATTTTTTGAGTCACCGCGACGTTTTGCCCTATTTAAATAAAGTAGGGATGTAAACAACATCTTCAACTAATTCTTTATATTACCGAAGACCATATATGGAGTCCATATTCCCATCCCACAAACGATGTGGGACTCCAACAATAATGTTGCAATCTTCGCAAATCATTGATTACTATATATGTCGGGAAATTCTCGAATACAGTTTTATCCTCAGTCAGTACTTGCTTCTTTCCAGATCTACAAGAAAGGCTAGAGCATGAAAGGAAAGTTTTATTCTTGATAATATATGGAACTTATGTTTTAAATTTAAGCTTATTTGGCGTTTATTTGAGTGTTAAAATTTTAAGAATAAACACACAGAAATTTTAGCTCATTTTTACATGCATTTCAACTATGGCTGGGCACCGGACCAGAATGGGACCACCGGACCGGAACGAACCGGTACCGGACCGGAATGGGACCACCGGACTGGAACGAACCGGTACCGGACCAGAACGGGACGGTTTGACCATGTTGTTGACCGGTACCGGGATGAACCGAACTGGATCTACCAGGATGGAGGCTCAGTTCTGTCCCGTCCCACTATATACCGGGATAGAACCGGGACGGACCGGAATGGACCAGAAGGAACGGGATGGGATAAACGGGAAGACACATATAGCTATTTCAAAAAATAATTATTTTTGTGAGTTATTTTGAATTACGAAAATACGAATGTTTTTTTTATTTTTCTAAGTTATATTAGTTTATAGTATTTAAGTTTTAAAATTTATAATAATTTTACTTAAGTTTATTTTAAAGATATTTTTTTAAAAGATTTTTTTAAAAATTTTTTATGTATATAAGTTTGTAAGTTAAGTTTAATAAAGTTTTATTTTAAGTTTTTGAGCTTATGTAGTTATGTTATAAGTTTTAAAGATTGGAATCTTTTGAAGTTTATAAGTTATTAAGTTATATTTATAACTTGTAAGTTAAATAACTTAAGTTTGTAATTTTAAAAAATTAAATAAACAAAAAAGAAATGCTAATAAATGTAAATAATGACAAAAATATTATTTTTTATTTTAATTAAAAATGATTTACCGGGACTGGACCGGACCGGAACGGAACTGGAATGAACCGGGATGAACCGGTACCGGTATACCGGTACCAAATCATGATACCGTTCCGTTCCATGTACCAGTTCAATGTATCCCATCCCGTCCCGAATACTACCGGACCGGAACGGTACCGGTACAACCCGTTCCGGTGCCCAGCCTTAATTTCAACCATACATGACAAGCACATATATACATGAAAAATGCAAATCTATATGATTTAAATTTGGCAAAATACATAAATTTGCACTTTAATTTGATCTCAATTGAAATATATGACCTCCAACTTTAAATGTGCACAAGTAGGCACTTAAATTTGTATAACGTGGAATACTACAACAGGACGTCACATAGAAATAATTTGGTTGTGTAGGACGCATATGTCTACTTGTTCAACTTTATACTAGTTTAATATCTATTTGTGCACACCAAAAATTCAGAGGTACAAAAACAAATTAAAGTCAATAAAAAGGAACATTTTTATATTATGCCTTTACATTTTAATCAATGTTCACCTATCCTTAAAAAAATGTTTAAGTTAGCATAAGACAGATAGATTAAACTTTAGCAAAACAATATTTAATCAGAAATGTCCGAAGTAGGCCTTGGCAATCATATAATACCTCAAGCAAAGGTGGTATGATATTTGATTTTTACAAGATTACAATTCAAAAAAAAGAATGTGTGTGAATCAAAGAATTATCAACTTTTAGTCGCGTACATCAAAACTCAGAAGTTGTTCCCAATGCAAATAAACATGAAAGAAAAAATCAAATTGTCATTTCTTATTTTTTACTCATTCTGGAGTGCCATTTTTTTGTTTTTCTCAAAACGTATTTTAAGGATTAATTTTGGTTACATATTTTGCTCAAATCCGTCTAAATTTTAGATTGGAGGAAAATTAAGTGCACTGATCTCCTGCTATATCGAGATTGAAACAAAACTCGTACAACATTAAATCTATGGCATAATACTTTTTTTTTCATAAACATGCATGTCATTTAACTTGGACTCAACTTATATCTATGCCATCTAATTTTGGATGCACACAAAAAGACACTTAAACTTGAAAAATATTGAACAAATAGACACATTTGTCCTATATTGCGTCCTAAATGACAATTTTTGTCATATGTAATGTCCTATGTGTGTTATGTCACATAAGACGTGTGTCTACTTATTCTCTATCTAACTCCTTTGTACTTTTTCACATTTTCCTATGGCAGCTTAATTTCACTCTTCTTATTATAAATTTTCATTGAAATTGCTCCAGTCTTTTCATTCTCGATGATGAATTCTTTTCATATCGCTCCGACTTCTCTCCTTCAGCCTTCCCTTACTCCTCATTAGACGAGTTCACGGGATCACAATCTAACAAGTGAATTCATGCAGGGTTAGGCAAAACAGAGGAACTTTCTCCGAATTAATTCGTTGATTTTCCATTTGCATCATTTTTAGGACTTTCCAATGACCTCTTTTTTGTAATGCTCTTCCTTAGGTCCCATAGCTTTACCAAAATAGAAAAAAACAAAGAACGTCATACGTGCATTAACTTCATTTATAATTAAAAAAAAATTATTTCTACGTACAAAGATATTCATCAAACATTTTATCAATGCTTACTAGGGGTGTGCATCGGTCGGTTCAGTTCGGTTTTATGTATTATCGATTCGGTTTATCGGTTTTCGGTTCTTAAAGATGTTAAACCAATAAGATATTTTTTATCGGTTTTCATCCTTAACGGTTTGGTTTTCGGTTTAACCAATAAGAAAATACGTAAAAAATAAATATATGACTTTTCTAATAAATTTGATGCGAAAACACAATAATGTAACTTTACAAATGCTCATAAAATAGAAATAATAATAACAAATATGAAAAGAACTATACAAGCATAACACAAAGAGAAATAGGGTTCTTACTTTAGATTTTAACGTTTTTTATAATGTGAAATTGTGAAGTGTGAATTGAAGGCTAAAGGACAAAGATAGTAACTACTAAGGTATTGAGATTACTCATATATCATATATCATATATATATAAAAGAGAACCCTAGACCCGCCTACGTTGCGCCACCACAAACAAGGATTCCCTTTTTATTTATTTTATTTCCAAAACTAGCCTTACCCTTTCATTAAAAGTTGTGACTTTTATGAAAAGTTGTGACTTTATGAAAAGTTACAACTTTTATGAAGAGTTGAGACTTTTATGAAAAGTTGTGACTTTTATGAAAGGTTGTGACATTTCCAAAGGATTGTAACTTTTCCAAAGAGTTGTGATATTTCTGATAAGACCCAATAAGCATTTGTTCACATGACTACCCTTTGTTGTCTATAAATAGAGGAATTTCCTCTCATTATAAAACAACGAAATTTTTTAAATTTCTTCTTCTTCTTCTAAACAATTAAATATTTGTGTACTTTGCTCCTGTTGAATGACTCACTGACACTATTGTTTTTGTATCAATACACTGGTGAATAAAATTGTTCTATCCTGAGAGGATCAATTCCTTTAAACCTCAGGTACTAGAGGGGAATAATTTCCTTAAGGGGGCACTGTGCATTCAGTGGGCTCAATTTTTTTCATTGTGTTTCATTGTATTGTTACAGATTCTGGTATGTTTTTTACCGTCATTAATTTATGCTTATATTATTAATTGTTATTTTTGAGTACATTCTTTAAACTTTGTTGTTTATGTTTCTGAAAAATTATTGTTATACGTATTTGTTAGTACAAATTAAATAACAAACGTTAATTGAGTATTCAAGCAAGTTTTCTCTACTAGAATTGTTGAAGGTACAATAAAAAAAAGCCCTTACAAATCTTTAATTTCTCCACCAACAACGTCATTCCTTCACATACAAGGATGAAATTTTGTGTTCTTTATAAAATCCCTTGACATTTAGTAACTTTGCATGCCCATATTTTTGGGGTTTTATGTTGATGTTATCTATTTTTACTAAATTTTATCAATGGATATTATTAGTACTTTCAGAATTGAAAGTTCATTGAATTTTTTGAGGTATGTTATTTCAAAACATGAGAACTTTTCTGGTTAGAATAATTTGTTATCATCATTGGATATTTCATAGTTTACTCCCTTTAATGTAAGTTTTTTCTCATTGTTTCGTTGTCTCCTTAAAATTGTATTGATTATTTTTCGTTTGGTATGTACTTGATCTCACTTGGACAAAACTTTTGCCCTTTTAATGTTTTTCTTTTTTTCCTTCACATTCGGCTCTTCTAAATATTTTTGTTGTGAGCTTTGACTATTTTCGGCAAGCTTAATTTGGAGGATATGAAACAAAAACTGCTCTAAATAAAAGTAATATCTTAAGCTACAAAAGATATGTCTATTAACATAGATTTGTTGTCATTCATGTCCCAAGTCATTGCTGAGCGTTTGAGTTATCTAGATTAGACTCATTTTTAGTTTTTAATGTTCGAGAATATTTATTTAACATGAGTCTAGAATCCAATATTTTGATCTACTTGTACTTTCATAATGCAACAATTATACATACATATTTCTGAAAAAGTCGTAAAGTTGCATTGATGAAACATCTAGAAGGGCCTTCAGAGCAACAATTTAATGAAGAATGAATTTCTAAATTATTTTGCTATTGTTTCAAATTTATTTTTCTCCTTCTATAATTTTTTGTAGAGTAACAAAATAACAATAACAAAAAGTGGTGAACGTTTGACCTCAGACAAGTAGATTGTCTCCAAAAAAAATTATTTATGTTTTTGTGGTGTACATTTTTAACGGTCTTAACTTATTTATAACTAATATTGATTATCAAAAACTTTCACATAATTTTTTTTTTTCACAAGGAGTTATTCTAACAATAAAATTATCTGATTCTGTATTTTTCATGTACAAAAAATAGAAAAAATGGTGTTTAATCGCTACATAAAAACATCACTAAGTTTTAACAAGACAATTATATCATCAAACATATATTATGATAAATTATGTAAAAGATAAAATTGATTAGATATGAAGATATTTTTAATCATTCATTATATATTTACAATTCTTGAGATATGTGATAATGTCAAATCATTTAATTTTTGTTGAAATGTTTTTAAAATCTACTAATTTTATTTCTTATAACAGTCGATTATTGGAAAGGTTGTTCAAAAGTTTAGAAAAATGATTTATACCCACGCGAAGCGTGGGTAAATTACCTAGTATATAATATTTATGTACAAGTAAAAGTAGTAAATTACTAGTTTTAATGGGTTATCGGTTTACCCAATAACCCAATATTAAAAACAAATACCAAACCGATAACCCAATAATTTTTTTTATAAAACCGTTAACCCAATAACAATAAACCAATAACACTTTTATCAATTGGGTTTATCGGTCGGTTCGATTTTTGCATACCCCTAATGCTTACAAGAAAAGTTGAACTACATATATTCTTAGGTAATTCTTAACAAATCTATAGCAACGTTATGTTTTGTATCAATAGTCACAAAACACCACCTCACGCAAAATTCTAGATCCGCTTTTGTTTGGCTCTCCTCTAGTGCTTTTAAATTTAAAAAAATCCATATACACATGGAAGAATCATAAATCCATAAAAACAAAACAAAAAAAAAACTCAAACATTTCAATACCTATATCAATAGAGACATATAACTCACCTTTTACACAGAGATCATATCAAAATGATATTGTGTGAGTCCTCATTTTCTCTATTGCAGCTTTGATTGTTGAGTTTGTGTGAGTATATTGCATTGAGAAAAACTCGTCCAGGTGTACGTGGCAAGAAAAGAGACAAGATGCCCTCGGGACTCAGGAAGAGGAAGAGAAAATAGTACAATCGGATCTCAAGCCAATGACGTGGACAAGAAGACAAGAGGAGACAAGGCGTTAGGAGATTCAGTTGTGCGGACGAGCCTCATATAGACTGAGCTCTATAGGAATATCGGTTGACATAATTAAATGGCACCACCACCTGGTCCTATTGTAACATCCGACAATTTGAAGGAGCTTGAACTTGGAAAATAATCATTTTTGGAAAAATTTAAAAAAAAAAAAAAATCTGGAAATTTGGTTAAGTATGGAAAACAATGAGTTTTTGGCCAACTTTGAGTAGTCGTAACTCCTAGCTTAGGATGAGTTAGGAGTAGTT
>JAJOOJ010015721.1:0-13912 GCA_029582625.1 Solanum boliviense | reverse complement strand
TCAAAAACTAACCTTCATCATGCAAGAACTCCATAGGAACCCTCTCTTAAGCTTTCTCTCTGGTTTGGAAGTGAAATGAAGTGTTTTCATGGCTTAAAACGTTGAGTAAGCCGACATACCACATTACCCGACCCAGATCCGACCTGCATTCTTCCCCGATAGTCCGTAGTAAAACCCTCATAACTTTTTACTCTGATGTCGGTTGGATACGGGATTTTGTGTGTTGCAAACTAGACTCGTAGGCCTTCGATTTAGTGGGTGATAGGACTTCTAAATCTTTATATATTGGGAGAAAACATCCCAGACATTTGACCCAACTTTCAAAGAGATCTTTAAAAAGGAACTTACGATAACTTTCGCCAACTTTTATTTTGCCACTTACCTAACTTCAAAACTTGAGATACAACCCTTGAACACTTAAAATCTGACATACCAAATCATTCTTAATTTATTACCCACCCTCCTTGTCTTTCCACGAAGATACGAGTTAATTTAGATGTTTTGAATAGTCAGGGTGTTACAACGAGTTACTCTAAGAGTCGTACAATGAGACCACAACTCGTAGTGTAATTCGTTGTAGTTTGGAACTTTTAAGTTTGAGTCCTCTTATGACCTATGGTATAAAACCAAGAATTGTACGTTGACTTATACTAACTAGGCACAAAAAGCATAACTACTGGATGAAACTCACGAGTCATTCCGCAAGCCTAGCTTTGTGACTATGACACGTAGTCTGAGTCGTGACAGTCAAGACAGTAGCCTAAAAATGAAAAAAGGATCTTTATTTTTTATGTCTCGTGAATCAAACGGTATTCCCACAGGTGCAATGCCTCCCAAAAATATGCCAAAGAAGGGCATACCAAGCCTGAAGGTCCATGGCTAGGAAATCCAAACACACATTCAAGACTAATTGAGTAGTTTTGATGAACAACCAATTATAGCTCAAATACTATGCATCGAGAAAGGCTAAAAGTATAAGAGTAGTCCCAGTCCACCACCCCTCCCTAGTTTAAATAATGAAAGAATTTTTTAAAGCTTAAACAGAATGCCTCAAGGTGTAGTGAGATCAATTTTGATAGTAGCTTCCTAAGAGAGATTTCAGAGGCTTTGAAGTCTGAGGCTGAGCGATAGCGGTTTTAAGAAATATGGAGTAAAAATTCCCAAAATCCAAAAAGATTCTAGATGGCATGTCTCTAGTATGAGTGTGATATATCTACGAGATATTTCCCTCACTCATAAGGGGTAGTTGAATGGTGTTATGAATATAAATGGAGGAGGACATTATTATTATTATTATTGTTATTATTATTATTATTTTTGTTATTTTTACATCATAGAGTAACTTAGAGGAATCTTAAATCTGCACTGCCAAGTTACATGACTTGCCCGAGATTAAGCATTATTTGATAAATATCAGTTAGCATGGATGGGCAAAGCCACCATGCAAGTACAATATTGAAATAGTGAGGGAGCTATACACTACATATGCCACGACAATGGAGAGTAAAACCCCAAAGGAGGAAACTGCAAGAACTCAACCACTATTATCTTATGTGCAAGTGCGGGGTTGGCAAGTTGATATATCTTAGAGAACAATCCAATATTTTCTTTATAGGCTCAAGTTATCTAAGCCCATTCAACTTCAGAGTACAAACATAGAGCGGACGCAACCAAGGATGTTAAGAGGTTTCCCCACGATGACATAGTGTGCAATTATAGTGGATAGTGAACATAATTGCTTAATGATGAGATGAGGCATATTGGGTAACAGATGGCAGCCTGATTACTAATGCGTCACTAATTTTACCGCAAAAGTCTAGTGGTCCATTATGCATCACAGATTGGCACCAATAGATAATGATAATACATTGACACTCAATTGAACTACATTCTTCGCATGTATCATATTCGAGTATGCTCTTAAACCTTACTAGGTAAATAATGGAGGAGATATTAGGAAGGGCCTAAAATATATCATGGGAATACCATTTTTGTTCTTGGTTTATGGGCTATGTAATGAGGCTGAGGTTTTGACATATGTTGATATTAATCATTTCATCAATGTGAACCGCATCCAAGATGTTAGCTTGATTTGCGATGATGCCAACCCGATAGCGAGAGTTTTAGGATAGCACTCTAGATCTTTGAATGCATTGTTTGTTGATAGATTCTTCATAAGGGGAGTGGTTTGATACCCCTATTCTTCTCAGGCTTGAGTTGGACGGCGGTCTAAAAGAAGGGTAGACTATTGAAGCTGCAATCTAGGTGGTCAGATTTGAGATACCATTTACACTGAATCTTGATACCACGTGTGCCAGCCCACCCAACCATGGTCATAGTGACTTAATATTATATTACCAGGCTGGACAAACAGACAGCACACACAGAGAAGCAATTGGAACAACTTTTGAAATAGTTGAAGTTGTGGGTAAAATCTACGATTGAGGCATCTTAGGACTTTCTAGCAACATCATTTGAGCAATCTATGAAGGACTTCTATGGATGAACAGATGTCCTAGAGGAGTGGATGCATAATAGGCTGACAAAGCTGAAGGAGACTGAGATGTGTAAGATTTATGGTGAGCTCTCTCTACTTTGAGAGAAGATTACAACACTATCCAAACGCTCATTTCTGTCAATCATAACCCTATTGAGGTAGAGATAGAGAAGAAATCATCCTTGCTAGTTGATCTCTTTGCATATGAGGATCACTTGAATGATAAAAGATATAAGATGGTTGAGTTTTATGATGAAGATAACGACCCATATCAAGCACGGAAGAAAGATGCTCAAGAGTTTCATGAGGCATGGTGAGCTTCAATAGATGAGCCATTTGAGAGAAGAGTCTAAGTGTAAGCGCTTGTGAGGAACATTCGAGAGTGTGGCTTCTGGAGGTGCCACAGTTTCAATGGGTGAGGCCTTAGAGGCTGAGCCTTCTATTTTTAGTGTGTCGGCCACTACTGGCATCACTACAATTTCGATGGAGATCACTTGAGAAACGTCTGCAGGCCCATTTATGCCACCATACTTGTGCACTTATGGCACCACATGAATGTCTCATGCCTGTCACGACCTGGGCCTACACCCTGGACATGGTCGACATTTGATAACCATTGTTGGTCCCCAAGCGAAGCCTCATCCTAACTGACTACAAGCAGAAGACTAACTCAAGCAAACATAAGCTTAGAACTGAATTAAATTCAATAAACTCAAATACTCAACTTAAAAATAGTCTAAACAATAATCAATAGATAAACTCAAAGTTTGTAAAAAACAACTCAAGAAGACACATACTGAAAACTACTCAAGTTTGTCTATCTATGAAGCCTCTATTATTACAGAAGAATATCGGGACAAGACTCATGACATCTCAAAACTACTAACTATAAGGTAAATGTGAAGTCCTCCCGTATATTAGAAGGCTCACTAAAGCTAACTGAAACTGCAACTAGTATCAACGAAGCTTCTGTTGATGACCTTGAATACTTGTATCTTCATCATAAAAGATGCAGGTCAAATGGCGTCAGTATATGGAATGTACGAGCATGTAAGGGGAATTCTAAAGCATAAACATAAGCTTGAACTAATGGAAAAGAAACATACTTACTTCTTCTCAACTCACTCAACTCAACTCAACTCAACTCAGAGAAGTAGGGCTCAACTCGACAATAAGGTACTCAACTCAGTGAAACATATTTTAACTCAACTCAGAGAAATAAAGCTCAACTCAATAATAAGATATTCAACTCAGTAAAACATAGTTTAACTCAACTAAGAGAAATAGGGCTCAACTCAGTGAAACACAGTTTAACTCAAATCAGAGAAATAGGGCTCAACTCAACAATAAGGTACTTAACTCAGTGAAACATAGTTCAACTCAACTCAGAGAAATAGGGCTCAACTCAACAATAAGGTACTCAACTCAGTGAAACATAGTTCAACTCAACTTAGAGAAATAAGGCTCAACTCAATAATAAGATACTCAACTCTAGATACTCAAGCATAAAGCAACAATAAAAGATGCAATATATGGAAAGCTGTAAGACAATAGATAGCAACTCAATTGTATGTAAAAATAAAATAATAACCAATTTGTATGTAAAAATACAATAATAACTCTTATATGGGAGATTCTCTAATCAACAACCATCACTATGAGCTATGTCATGAAATAACGTCTCGCCCACACTGCCAGAACTGTCATATACTTTGCCGGAGCATATAACTCCTCAACTATATCATGCCCTGAGGCTACCCCCTAGACGTGTACACGAGACTTAGGATCACGAGTAACCCCAAGCTAACCTTGATGGCATATCATAAGCATACTAAGATAACTTAACTAAGATAATTTTGTGCAGAAGCTTAAAACATAACATAAAGGGAAAATGATGGGGAATACCCATTCTAAAGCTGAATATAGATAAAACTGATTTTAATGAAACTGACAAATCAAACTCAACTAAAATTGAATCTAACTATGTCTGAATAAAAACATCTAAAAGACTAGAGCTGCTGGGACATGCCCCTAGCTAACTTCTAGCAAAACTGAAACTAAAAGAGTAAAAGTAAAAGAACACATGTCTATCGTCCTCGAAAATTGAGGACTCATCACTGATACTGCTGAATTGGAGATCGGAAACCGATTTATGCGTGGTTTGAATGTTGAGGACTTGAACATATATCACAAGAAGATGTAGCGCAGAGTATGCTGCAGTACTTGAAAGGTACTGAACAGGCAGGATGGAATAAAGCTGAACAATATATACATAACTGAAGAAAACAATAAGAGCAATGATATAATCTGAAACATGATGGAAATACTGAAATATACTAAATGGAATGACCAAGTATAAACATGCTGAGACTGAATACTGAACTATAACTGATAACCTGGTCAATACACTAGAGTTTGACTATGGAAGCTCCTATTAACCGACATAAAACCATGAGAGCTATTCGTGGAGTCCAATGTATCGCCCCATCGAGAGGATCCAATATACCTTGCCAGGGGTATAAAGGCATGACTGGCGTGATCACTAAATATGTTTCCCACAGAGGGGACTTATCCTACGGGGGCACATAGTTCTGGGACTATGAGGATGACTGACCCTAGTCCACTAGGTGTTAGGCCTACTCCCAACTGAATATGTAAAATACACATTATAACTAAAATACTGTAATATTGAATAGCTCAAACTACTGACATGCTAATTGAAAATGCGCCATTAATGTACTGATAGTGAAACATTCTTAACTGGGGCATGTATATCTGAATAAACTGACCTAGAAAGTGTAATTCATGAACTAAACGAATCTACACAACTAGGGTTCTGAGTTTCATGTAAGAACTAAGCAACAATTCCTCAAAAACATGATAATCTGATTTGGATTAGTCTAACAATTGAATCACAACAATAATCTGAAGTTCCAGAAACCCTAGGTCTAAACATGATATAGAGAATCAAGAATATGACTGAATTCTAGGGACCTAATGGGTGAAAGGAATCCGTTAGTGAAATCCCACATACCTAGTGATGAAATTTACGGAGAAATCTTTCGATTCTGGGGCTGGAACTGAAGAAAACTTGTTTTGTTCTTGGAGAGGGCTTGGTCGACTCTTTCTCCTTCTTTTCATTCAATTTGATGATTTTTTGGAGAATGAGTTGACTAGGGTAAGTTCTAATTAAGTTACTAGGTTAAAACTGACCAATATGATGTAGTTTAGGTGTCCAACACCTATGGAAAAGACCAAACGACCCCTGACTTAAAAGTTGTCGGGGCCATTGACGGAGCTGACCGATAGACCATCGATGGACCCACGGTCCATCCTGGTCAACCACCATTTGGCTTCAGAGACTGGGATCTGGGGGTCTCGATCCAAAGACCAGGACCACGGCCCGTGGTCTGACCTACAGTCCGTAGGTCCGGCCGTGGGTCGACCCTTAGACTATTTTGTCTAAGTTTCTGGGGAGGGGCTGCACGTGGCCAACCACGAGCCCCACCTACGGTCTATGGGTCACCCTGCGGTCCGTGGTTGGTGCCCGTTTTGGTCCCTGCAACTTTTGATTTCTGCATTTCTGGTCTGTCTACAATACGAGGTGTTACATTATCTCCTCATTGGGAACATTCATCCTCGAATGAAGACTAAACTAGGTGAACATGGAGTGAAAGAGCTGTAAACCTTACCACTAAGTACTGGAAACTGAAATCTAACTGAATTAAGTTCCAAGAACATGTAAATATGCTGAAAATGAAAGTATAGCTGAAGGAACATGATATTAAAATTGAATTTACTCATGAGTAACTGAAAGCTGGAGAGGAACTATTTCCTCAAGCTGGAATGGAATCAGAAGGATAAAGATGAGGATACTTGGCCTTCATGGCTGCTTCTGCTTCCCAAGTAGCTCTCTCTATAGACCGACTCCTCCACAAAACATTAACTGAAGCGACTTCTTTTTTTCTCAACCTTCGAACCTGGCGATCAAGAATCTCAACTGGCACATCCTCATAAGTGAGGCTATCCTTCACAACCACACTTTCTAATAGTAATATAAATGCTAGATCCCCCACACACTTCTTCAACAACGAAATGTGAAAGACCGGATGTACCGTTGCTAGTTCTGCTGGCAACTCTAACTCATAAGCCACTTTACCAACTCTTTTCAAGATCCTGTAACGGCCTACATATGTAGGACTGAGCTTCCCTTTCTTGCCAAATCTCATCACCCCCTTCATAGGTGACCCTTTCAGGAAAACCCAATCATCAATTTGGAACTCCAAGTCCCTCCTCCTTACATCTGCATAGGACTTCTGGCGACTCTGGGCTGTCTTAAGTCTATCTTTGATGAGCTTAACTTTTTCCATAACATCATGGACCGAATCTGATCCTATCAAGGCTGCTTCACCTACTTCAAACCAACCAACTAGAGATCTACATCTACGCCCATACAATGCCTCATAAGGGGCCATTTGAATGCTGGAATGGTAACTTTATAAGAGGAAGGTGATCATCCCAAATACCCTTGAAATTGATCACACAAACTCTTAACATGTCCTCTAGGGTCTGAATGGTACGCTCTGCCTGATCATTCATCTGTGGATGAAATGTTGTGTTGAGGTTAACTTGAATACCAAGACCTCTCTAAAATGACTTCCAAAAGTGAGAGGTAAACTGAGGACATCTATCTGAGATAATAGACAAAGGAACCCCATGCAACCTGACTATCTCATTAATGTAAAGCTTGGCATAGTCCTCCGCCGAATTTGTAGTCTTAACATCCAAAAAGCGAGCAGACTTAGTAACTCTATCAACTATCACCCAAATGGAGTCATGCTGCTTGCGAGTACGAGGTAAACCTATAATGAAGTCCATGTTTATCACTTCCCACTTCCATGTAGGAATGTTGATCTCTTGAGTCATACCCCTGGTTTATGATGTTCTACCTTCACTTGTTGACAATTAGGGCACTTAGCCACAAAATCTGCTATATCCCTTTTCATGCCATTCCACCAAAAGACTTCCCGCAGATCACGACACTTCTTAGTGGCGCCTGGATGAATAGAATACCTAGTGTTATGGGCTTCTAAAAGTATATTCTATCTCAACTTACCCACCTTAGGAACACATAAATGACCCTGATATCGAAGCACACCATCTCCCCCTTGGGAGAAAACCTCAATTCTCTACTGATGAACTGCACTCTTTAGTTGAAGCAATATAGGGTCACTGTCTTGTTTTTCCTTAACCTACGCTACCAATGAAGATTCTGACCCATTCTGAACTATCACACCACCATATGATATGCTCATAAGGCAAACTCCTAAGAGAGCAAGCCAGTGAACATCTTTCGCTAGTTCTTTCCTTTCTTCCTCAACATGTGTGACACTACCCATAGATAGTATGCTAAGAGAATCTGCTACTACATTGGCCTTACCAGGATGGTAAAACACATTCATATCATAGTCCTTGAGGAACTCAAACCATCTCCTCTGGTGAAGATTCAACTCTTTCTGGGTGAACACATACTGAAGACTCTTATGGTGTGTGAACACATCTACGTGAACACCATACAATTAATGTCTCCAAATCTTAAGGGCAAATACTACGGGTGGAAGCTCGAGGTCATGAGTTGGATAGTTCTTCTCATACACCCTAAGTTGTCTAGAAGCATATGCTATAACGTTACCTCGCTGTATCAACACACAACCTAGGCTGACTTTGGATGCATCACAATAGATCACAAAACCATTTAAACCCTATGGTAGAGTCAAAATAGAAGTTGTAGTCAACCTTGTTTTTAGTTTTGAGAAACTTTTCTCACAATCATTTGACCACTGGAACTCAACTTTTTTCTGAGTCAAATTATTTAATAGAGAAGCTATAGATAGAAATCCTTCCACGAACCTTCTGTAATAACAAACCAAACCCAAGTTCTGATATCTATATGATAGGTAGGTCTGGGCAATTGTTTCACTACTTTTATTTTCTTATAATCCACTCAGATCCCTTCGCTAGACATAATATGACCAAGAAAAGCAACTGATTGCAACCAAAACTCATATTTGCTAAACTCAGCGAATAACTGGTGATCTTTGAGAGTTTGTAAGACAACTCTCAAATGAGTCACATGTTCTTCCTTATTCCTAGAGTAAATGAGGATATCATCTATGAAGACGATAACGAACAAGTCCAAATACTGCTTGAACACCTTGTTCATCAAATCTATAAAAGCTGCAGGAGCATTGGATAGTCCAAATGACATAACTACAAATTCATAATGTCCATACCGAGTTCTGAACGCTATTTTCGGGATGTCACTATTTCTGACTTTGAGATGATGATAACCGGATCTGAGGTCTATTTTCGAGAAATGATTAGCACCCTGATGTTGGTCGAACAAGTCATCAATCCTGAGGATAGGGTACTTATTCTTTATTGTGACTTTGTTTAACTGCCAATAGTCAATGCACATCCTGAGAGAACCATTTTTATTTTTCACGAACAACACTGGTGCACCCAATGGGGAAATACTGGGTCTGATAAAGCCCTTATCTAGAAGGTCTTTCAACTGCTTTTTCAATTCCTTAAGCTCAGTTGGAGCTATTCTGTAAGGAGGAACAACAATAGGCTGGGTATTTGGAATGAGATCAATTCCAAAGTCGATTTCCCTTTCGGGAGAAACTCCGAGAAGATCTTCTGGAAACACTTCTGGGAACTCATTTACTACTAGAAATGACTCAAGAGTTGGGGTTTCAGAGCTTGAATCCTTAACCCGAACTAGATGCATGATAGAGATACCCTTTAGAGATCATCTTTCTAGCCATAACATAAGAAATGAATCGACCTATAGGCGCTGAGTTTCTACCTTTCCATTCTAAGATTAGATCATCTGGAAACTGAAAACGAACGATCCTAGTTCTACAATCAACTGAGGCATAACAACAATGTAACCAATCCATGAAGTCTACCATTTCTAACTCTACAAGATCTGATGAGGTGACTTTATGAGAAACTGTGACAGGGCAATTTCTGTATACTTGTGTAGCTATGACTGGGTCACCAACTGGAGTAGAGACTGAGAAAGGTTCTGAGAGAGATTCTGCACTGACACCAAAGTTTACTGCTATATACAGAGTTATAAAGGAAATAATAGCCCTTGGATCTAACAAAGCATAAACATCTAAATGAATGACTCACAACGTACCAGTAACCATATCAGGAGAATCTTCCTGATCCTGGTGAGCCTAGAGAGCATACAACCTGTTTTGGCGCTGATTGCCACCTCTACTAGATGAACTACCCTGTTGAGTTGGGCGACCTGCTGGTGTTGTTGAAGTTGTAGACTGAGCCCTACCATTATTACCTCATTGTTCTTGATTAGAAGAAGGACAATCCCTCAATCTGTGACCACACCCAAAACAACCATCCTTTCCTGCAAGATACTTGCCCGGATGGTTCTTACCACACTTCGGACAAGTTGGGTAGGTCCTGTTACCTGAAACATTCCCCTGAGACTTGGAGACTGATGCCCTACCTTTCCGATCCTATCGAAACCTAGAGGATGGAACACTAGTTGATGAAGGTGTTGGGGCTGAAGATTTCTGTTGAAATTGCAAGCGATTTCCACCACCCAATTTCTGTTGAGAGTACTCATAGTTGCCTGCCCTAGCCTTTTTGTTATCCTTAGCCCGTTCCCAAATCTTATCTCCCTTAACCTGCTGCATATGAGTCATGAGCCTAAAGATGTTCATATCTTTCAGGAACATAACACTTTTGCACTCTGTTCTCACTAAGTCAGATACCCTTAATAGAAACTTACTCATCTGAGATCTGGAATCGGCAACCATATGTGGAGCATACCTATAGAGCTGGGTGAACTTAAGTCCATACTCCTGGACCGACATATTCATGAATTACTGAGCCTTAGCCTCTCTCAACTCTCTTGGGAAGAACCTGTCCAGAAAAGCTCCAGCAAAACACTCTCAATTTACATGAGTTGCATTCTCACCCCTGTTGTCTTTCCATTATGTAAACCATATATGAGCCACATCCTTAAGCTACTAGGACGCCAACTCTACCCTATCGTTTCCTGTCACTTGCATCACTCCAAAGATTTTCTTAACCTCATCAATGAAGTTCTGGGGATCCTCACCAACTTGCGACCTTAGAAACACTGGTGGGTTCATCCGAACAAAATCACGGACCCTAGCTGCCACTGTTCCATCACTAACATTTGTAGGAACTAGAACTTGTTGTGTTCTGGTTAGCTACACTCTAGGCCAATAGTTGAATTTCTGAAACTCTACATTCGAAACTTCCTGATCTGGGACTGGAGGAACTGCATTAGTGTTGCGGGCATTCACACTCTTTGCGTAAGCTCTACAAGGAGGCATGATCTGAAAACGCATAATGATGGATTAGAAAGGAGATCATACCCACGCACGATAAAAATATCAAGAAAGTGAAGTTTTTCCTAAAACACTTCATAGCCTCCCCATCATAGGTATGGCGCGCTTCACACTAATGAAAGGGACTCTACTTGGTGCGGCTTTTCAAACATCTTACGACTCTTGAACTTGGACCTGATACCAAGTTTGTCATGCCTTGAGGCTATCCCCTAGACGTGGACACGAAACTTAGGATCACGAGTGACCCCAAGCTAACCCTACTGGCATATCGTAAGCATAAAAAGATAACTGCAATAAGATAATTCTGTGCGAAAGCTTAAAACATAACATAAAAAGGAGCTGATGGGGAATACCAATTCTTAATATGAATATAGATAAAACTGAGTTTAATGACACTGACAGATCAAACTCAACTAAAACTAAATCTAACTATGTCTGAATAAAAGCCTCAAACTGACTAGAGCTGCTGGGACATGCCCCTAGCTAACTGCTAGCAAAAGTGAAACTAAAAGACTAAAAGTGAAAGAGCACATGTCTATCGTCCTCGAAGAATGAGGACTCACCACTAATACTGTTGAGCTGGAGATCAGGAATCGATCTATGCTTGATCTGAATGCTGAGGTCCCGAACCTACATCACGGGAATATGTAGCGCAGAGTACGCGTCAATACTTCAAAGGTAATGAGCATGTACCATAGAATAAAGTTGAACAATATATACATAACTGAACAAAACAATAAGAGCAATGATATAATCTGAAACATGATGGAAATACTAAAATATACTGAATATTGAGCTAACTGAATGCAATGACCAAGTATAAACATGCTGAGACTGAATACTGAACTATAACTAATAACATGGTCAATACACTAGAGTCTGACTGTGGGAGCTACTATTAACCAACATAAAACCACGAGAGTTATCCATAGAGTCTGATGTATCGTTCCATCGAGAGGACCCAATATACCTTGCCAAGGGGCATGACTGGCGTGATCACTAAATTTGTTTCCCACAGAGGGGACTTATCCTACGGGGGTACTAGTTCTGGGACTATGAGAGTGACTAACCCTAGTCCACTCGGTGTTAATCCTGCTTCCAACTGTGTAAGTAACACATTATAACTGAAATACTGTAATATTGAATAGCTCAAAATACTGACATGCTAACTGAAGATGCGACATTAATGTACTGATAATGAAACATTTTTAACTAGGGCATGTATATCTGAATAAACTGGCCTAGGAAGTGTATTTCATGAACTAAACGAATCTACACAACTAGGGTTTTGAGTTTCATGCAAGAACTTTGCAACAATTCCTCAAAAACATGATAATTTGATTTGGATTAGTCTAACAATTAAATCACAACAATAATCTGAAGTTCTAGAAATCCTAGGTCTAAACATGATATAGAGAATCAAGAATCTGACTGAATTCTAGGGACCTAATGGGTGAAAGAAAACCACTAGTAAAATCCCATATACCTGGTGACAAAATTCACGAAGAAATCTTTCAATTTTGGGGTGGAATTGAATAAAACTTGTTGCGTTCTTGGAGAGTTCTTGGTCGACTCTTTCTCCTTCTGTTCGTTCAACTTGATTATTTTTTGGAGAATGAGTTGACTAGGGTAAGTTATAATTAAGTTACTAGGCTAAAATTGACCAAAACGACGTAGTTTAGGTGTCCAACACATAAGGAAAAGACCAAACGACCCATGAATTGAAAGTTGTCGGGGCCACCAATGGAGTTGACCGATGGACCCACGGTTCGTCCTGGTCAACTGTCGGTTGGCTTCAGAGACTAGGATCTGGGGGTCACGACCCATAGACCAAGACCATGGCCTATGGTCTGACCTACGATTTGTAGGTTTGGCCATGGGTCGACCCTTAGACTATTTTGTCTGAGTTTCTGTGAAGGGGATGCAGATGGCCAACCACGGACCCCACCTATGGTCCGTGGGTCACCTACGATCTGTGGGTGGTGCTCGTTGGTGGCACCTGCAACTTCTGATTTCTTCATTTCTGGTCTGTCTACAATACGGGGTGTTACAAACTAAGTGGATCCACTAATCTATGCTTAAAAAGCAATACAGAATCATCTAAAAAGTATGATCCTTTCTACCCACATTTGCTACATGGTTTATGGGTGCTGTGTGTTGTCTGAACTCTCTCCCATATCGGTGCTCAATACTACTCCCAATAATATAGCTCATGCTCATATGTTTTTTAAAAAAACACTTCCTCATCCTCAAACTTGGAGATTATTACTCAAATGGTTTCTCTTAAAAGAGATAGTACTCAAAACTCCTCATGAACTCATTTGGAAATCGGTGTTTCCCCTTATTTTAAATGTAAAAACATTTACTCTTGGAAATACTTAGTTCCCATCTATTCATTTTGAAAAATGAAACTTGACTCTCCTCATCCTCATCCTCATCCTCATCCTTGATACGCTCAAATTACACCTCCTTACAGAAGCATAAGCGATCGTTATCAAGTAAAGAACCCAACTTGTAGGTTGGGATCGATCCCACAAGGAAAATGGTTTAGACTTTACTTTAACTAACAATTATATTCAATTAGTCAAATTATTTCCAGAAACAGGTAATAAAAGGGGGGTTGTGCTTGTATGAAACAAATAGTAAGAACTTAATAAGTAATTAATAATCAAACTCAGCTTTGGTTGTTATCAAGATAAAAGAAATAACTAGGGTATATGTGTTCCCCACAATCTCATAACGCAGTAATCCTAGCAATAACAACCCTTTTCTAGTGTATTACATGCAAAGTGATAAGTTAGGTATCTCTAAATCCTTGGTCCGGCATCTAGAGAATTTCACCCCGCACCTTGGTCCGGCTACGTGTGTATAAGTTACTAACCCTTACCTTTACCTCATATTAGACATCATAATCGATGTTTGGCTTAGTTATTACTTCGCACCAATCGACACTAGCCTATTAGATAGTATCACACTAAATCTATGTTGATAATTCTTTTCT
>JAJOOJ010015719.1:0-17805 GCA_029582625.1 Solanum boliviense | reverse complement strand
GCTTTGTTGTTGTCATGCTTTTAACGCGATGAGTATTAGGGATTATATACTAGTCTCCTAAATGGTTTTCACTTCGCACCTTTAAAAATTTTAGACTCCCACATTTTTGTCCCGCTGAAATTTTCATTTAGAGACAGGATAAATGATTTTTCAGAAAAAAGATTAATAAAATATAAAATTAAGGACCAAAAAAATTTATCATCCCTATAAGTATACCTTTAGGGACCACTTTTATGACTCGTGGCTAAATCTTGGTCCTTATTAAGTCTTTTTCTTGTAGTGTTCCATATCTTTCCGTACTAGTTCCTTAGCAACGTACCTATGTTTCCTAGTTGATTTCAACACTTGAAGGTACGTCTAAACATGATGAAATAATCCATAAACATGAGATCATGAACCTTGAATCCATAATTCAATTCAAGTAAAGTTAAGAATCAAGTCTAGAAGTTAAGAATCAAGTCAAGAGAAGTTCATAAAGTTTTCAAAAGTCTTTCACAAACTTTTTAATCTTGTTTTAAGACTTAAGTTTTGAGTTAAGCAAAGAGTAAACAGTTGAGTTCATTTCTTCAAAGTTATAAGGGAACTAAGTATTCCCAAGAGTTAAATGTTTTCACAGTTGAACAAGATAGGGAAACACCGATTTCCAAGAGAGCTTTTAAGATAAGTTTTGAGTAATTATCTCAAACCAAAGAAAGAAGTTTTGTTTTAAAACATATGAGCGAAGTATATTTTTGGGAGTAGTATTGAGCACCGATATGGGGATGCGAGTTAACCAAGTAGTCATCATGGGTAGTAAAGGATCATACTTTTTAGATGACTCCTTAAGTCCTTTTTAGCATAGACTAATGGATCCACTTAGTTAAGGCGTTCTATATGACGGCAAACTATAGGACAGTTCTGGCAGCGTGGGTAAGACGTTGTATCACCACTTATGCTCATAATGGTGGTTGTCGATTAGAGAATCTCCCACAGAAACAATATTACTTTATTATATGAGTAAAGTTGAGTTTGTATTGCATTTCTTTAACAAATTGAGTGGTTATTTACTGTTTTACATGTTTTGAATAAATTCCATTATTATTGTTATTTTACACTGCATTTGAGTTGAGTTATTCATGAGTTGAGTAAAGCCAAGGTAAGTGTTTCTTTCAGATTCTTTTCAAGCTTATGTTATATTTAGCATTCCACTCGCATCGAATTATGTATGAATAGCTTGAGTCGAGTCACAAAAAGGGCTATGATGAGACTTTTTAGAGTGACTTTCACGGGTAACCAGGATCAGCATCCAGCGCCTCGTTGATTAGGTTGAGCACTCAGAATCAATTGGTGAGCCTCCTTGATTTTCGAAGGATCCTTTTCATAATTTTTTAGATTTCAGTTGTTAGGATGATTCGAGGTCCAGTCCCGACATCCCTCTTTGTTTTAGAGGCTTCATAGATGAGTAGTTATAGTTCTTTAGTCTTTCCATTTTCAGTTGTATACGTTAAGACTTGAGTTGTCATTTTGGCTCAGTTATTATCTCTTAAGTTATTGCATGAGTTATATTTCTTATGTTCAAGTCTTCCGCTGAGTAAGTAAGTCTGGCCAAGGGTTCGGTTGGGGCCAGCAATGGTTCTCGAGTGTCAGTCCCGCCCAGGGTGTAGGCTCGGGCGGTGACAACTTTGATCAAAAATAAGATAAAAGGAAGGGGGTTACTATGATAAAAGATACACTTAGTATGTAGATTTTTTTTTTCAAGACAATGTTTATTGCCACCAAAATATTTAGCATCAATTGAGTTAATGTCATTACATCCAAATATGCTAAAGCTGTAACATCTAGCTAAATTGAAACAACTAGAAAGAGTTTGAATTGGAAATAGTTATTTTAGGAAAGAATGAAAAATCTGGAAAATTGTTAAGTTTGGATTTTTGGTCAATTTCAAACAACCATAACTCCTAGCTCAGGATGATTTAGGTGTGTTTTCAGATACCACAGGAAAGATTGTTGAATTACCTTTTCAACACCGCCAAGTTTGAAAGATTCTGAGTTCATATGAGTGAGATATACCCTTTGTAAGTTGGGCTCTTTAGATAAGGAAAGTCTAATCCGAATTTTGGAAGGGTATTTTAGTCTTTTCCTTTCACAGTTGTTTTATTTCATTTTTGGTAATTTATTTAGGGTCTAATCAGAATTAGACCAGTTTAGAAAAGTTGAAGTTCATTCTAGGGCTTGGAGAAAAGAGAAAAGAGGAGAAAGGAGAAGAAAAGTTCAAAGTTCGTTGATTTCTTGGAGATTTTTGTTTGGATTTCACCAAGGATTTAATCGTAAGAGTTATGTGAGGCTTTCATAACATTGGGTTCGTTCACCCATGCGAAAAACATGTTTATTTCAGCGTGAATTCATCCTAAAAGAGTTTGAAAGTTGATGTTCTTGATATGTATTCTTGAATTTGATGTTGTTCTTGAGTTGGGCTGAGATTGAGAAGTTTCTGAGATCATTATGTCAAATTATTGAGTTGGTTGGAGTTAGGTTCTTAGGTACATTTGTTGGGTATCTGTATCTAAATATAATTTGGGAAAAATAACCGAGTTTGGGCGAATTGGGGATGGAAAACAAAGAAGAAAATTAGTCGGGTAAATCTGGGCACTAGCTCCGTGTCACGGACGAGCTCCCAGATTTGGGAAAAATTTCTTTGAGTCGCGGAGCAGTCACAGACCGTTCTACCTCAAAAAGTATTTTTGCGATCAAAATTTAAATACATCCCCGCGTCGCAGACCTTCCCTCAGACAGTGATTTTTTGAACTTTTCTCGTGTTTAGCTATCTAAAAACACTACTAAACATCGTGAGATCTTTCCTATCACAAATCACAATCCTTGAATCCATAATTCAATTCAATGAAAGTTAAGAGTCAAGTTTAGAAGTTAAGAAGCAAGTCAAGAGAAGTTCATTAAAGTTTCTCAAAAGTCTTTCACAAACGTTTTAACTTTGTTCTAAGACTTAAGTTTTAAGTTAGCAAAGAGTAAAGATTTGGGTTCATTTCTTCAAAAGTTATAAGGGAACTAAGTATTCCCAAGAGTTTAAAATGTTTTCACATTTGAACAAGAAAGGGAACATCGATTCCAAGAAAGCTTTTAAGCTAAGTTTTGAGTAATTATCTCAAACCAAAGAAAGAAGTTTGTTTTAAAAACATATGAGCTAAGTATATTTTGGGAGTAGTATTGAGCACCGATATGGGGATGCGAGTTCATATTAACTCAAGTCTCCATAAACCATGTAGCTATCATGGGTAGTAAATGATCATACTTTTTAGATGACTTCTTAAGATGTTTTTACCATAGACTAGTGGATCCACTTAGTTAAGGCGTCCTATATGAAGGAAAAGTATCGGAAAGTTTTGGCAGTGTGGGCAAGACGTTGTATCACCACTTAGGCTCATATGGTGGTTATCGGTTAGAGAATCTCCCACAGAAACCATATTACTTTGATATATGTATAAAGTTGAGTTTATTATTGCATATCTTTAACAAATTGAGTTGTTATTTATTGCTTTAAATGCTTTGTATAAATTGCACTATTATTGTTGTCTTACACTACATTTTGAGTTGAGTTATTAATGAGTTGAGTAAAGCCAAGGTAAGTGTTCCTTTTAGATCCTTTGCAAGCTTAAGTTGTGTTTAGCATTCCAATTCGTATACTCGTACATTCAATGTACTGATGTCCGTTGGCCTATATCGCCTTATTATGCAGACACAGGTAACCAGGATCATCATCCAGCGCCTCATTAATCAGGTTGAGCACTCGGAGTCAGTTGGTGAGCCTCTTTGCTTTCCGGAGGGTCATTTTCATAATTGTTTAAGCTTTTCAGTTGTTAGGATGATTGGGGGTCCTATCCCGACATCCCTCTTTATTTTAGAGGCTTTATAGACAGTTAGTATTTCAGTTGTCTTTACATTATCATTTCATATGTTAAGACTTGAGTTGCCATTTTGGCCAAGTTGAATGTTGACTTTTAAACATTCTAAGTTATTTTATTAAACAATTGACTAAGTGCATTTGATCATTGTAATAATTCTTATAATCTTCCGTTGAGTAAGTAAGTCAGGCCAAAGGTTCGCTTGGGGCCAGCAATGGTTCTCAAGTGTCAGCCACCCCCGGAGTGTAGGCTCGGGGCATGACAAACTTGGTATCAGAGCACAGAGTTCAAGAGTTATAGGGATTCTATGAAGCCGTGTTTGTAGAGTCTTAGTTATCGATGTGAAGTACGCCACATCTATAATTATGAGGCTACAACACTTAGGAAAATTTCTCACTTCTTTCACACTCATTTCGTGCGTTAGAGTTTGATCTCTAAAAAGTTTCCTTCTAATTCATGCTTGCGCATGTTTTCATATAATTATGCTTCCATGAAGAGTTGTCAAAGGTCGTCCTACTAGACGTAATGTTGAGAAGCAACGGGTACCCAATGCACCTGAAGTGCAACCCCAAGGGGAAGTCACCAATGCTTAGTTTAGGGAAGCAATTAGGATGCTAAGTCAAGCTGTGACTAGTCAGGTTGGGAAACAAAGAGGAGCTCGACAAAAAGTGACTGATACTTCGAGGATCTGAGAGTTCTTAAGGATGAATCCTCCAAGTTTCACGGGTTCAAGTACTACTGAGGATCCAGAGATTTTTGTTGAGGAACTGAAGAAGGTATTTGAGGTTATCCATGTTGCCGATAATGAGCAAGTTGAACTAGATGCATATCAACTAAAGAATATTGTTAGGACTTGGTTTGACCAGTGGAAAAAGGGTAGAGCTGAGGTTGCACCACCTATGAGTTAGGCATGTTTTGAGGAGGCCTTCTTGGAGCGTTTCTTCCCCCGAGAACTAAAGGAGACTAAGGTACGAGAATTTCTTACCCTTAAGTAGGATTCCTTGAGTGTTCATGAGTATGGGTTGAAGTTCACCCAACTATCCCGTTATGCTCCAGAGATAGTTGCAGATTTGAGGAGTAGAATGAGTCAATTTTTAACTGGATTATCCCGTCTATCAAGCAAGGAGGGTAGGGCAGCGATGCTAATTGGGGACATGGATATATCAAGGTTGATGGTCTATGTGCAACAGGTTGAAGAAGAGAAGTTGAGGGATAGGGAAGAATTCAGAAATAAGAAAGCTAAGACAGGAAATGAGTCCGGGCTGCAGAAAAGTAATGTGAATCGTTCATCCTTTCAGTAAAAGCAAAAGGGACCTGCACGATCATCTGTTAGTGCACCTTCACCCAGAAACAAAAGTGAGTATAATGGTCAGAATTCCCAACACCTCAGAGCTAGACCTGCACAGTCTCAAGGTAGTGTGGCACAAGGAGGTAACTGGGCTCCTGCATGTGCTAGGTATGGTGAAACCCACTCAGGTAAATGTCGTGATGGCCAGTCAGGTTGTTTCAACTGTGGGCAAGAGGGTCACTTCATGAAAGAGTTCCCTAAGAACATGCAAGGTAGTGGAAATCAAAATAGAACCCAATCTTTAATCAGTTGCTCCACTAGACAGGGTTGCACCTAGAGGAGCTACTTCCAGTACTGGTGGAGGAGCAAACCGCCTCTATGCAATCACTAGTCGTCATGAGCAAGAGAACTCTCCAAATGTTGTCACTGGTTTTAAAGTCTTTACTTTTGATGTTTATGCTTTGGTAGACCCAGGAGAAAGTTTATCTTTTGTAACCCCTTATGTTGCAAATAAGTTTGATGTTATTCCTGAGAAACTCTGTGAAACCTTTTGTGTTTCATTACCTGTTGGAGAGTCTATTCTAGCTGAGCGAGTATATCGTGATTGTGTCATTTCCATTAATCACAGAGACACCATGGCTGATTTAATTGAGTTAGACATGGTAGATTTTAATGTTATTCTAGGTATGGACTGACTCCATGACTGTTATGCGTCAATAGATTGTAGGACTCGAGTTGTCAAGTTCAAAATTCCTAATGAGCCAGTCTTAGAGTGGAAAAGTAGTTCAGCACTGCCTAAGGGTCATTTTATTTCATACCTTAAAGAAAGAAAGTTAGTTTCCAAGGGGTGTGTCTATCACTTAGTCCGAGTTAATGACTCTAGTGTTAAGATACCTCATATTCAATCAGTCCTATAGTAAAAGAGTTTCTAGAATTTTTTCCAGATGATCTACCCGAAGTCCCTCCTAAGAGAGACATAGACTTTGGTATAGATGTTCTTCCAGATACTCGTCCTATCTCTATTCTGACATATAGAATAGCACCACCAGAGTTGAAAGAGCTTATAGAACAATTGAAAGATCTCATTGATAAGGGCTTTTGTTCGAACAAGTGTCTTACCTTGGGGCGCTCCGGTCTTATTTGTGAGAAATAAAGATGGTTCCCTTAGGATGTGTAGATTACCGTCAGTTGAATAAGGTTACCATCAAGAACAAGTATCCTCTTCCGAGAATTGATGATCTTTTCGAGAAGCTTCAGGGTGCTTCTTGTCTTTTGAAAATACACCTCAGATCTGGCTACCATAAGTTGAAAGTAAGGGAATGTGATATTCCCAAGACAGCATTCAGGACCCCTTATGGTCACTATAAGTTTCTGGTCATGTCGTTCGCTTTGACCAATGCACCTGCAACATTCATGCACCTTATGAATAGACTTTTCAAACCTTATTTAGATATTGTTTTTATCGTCTTCATTGATGACATACTAATTTATTCAAAGAATGAAGAGGATCATGCTAGTCATCTCAGAATAGTTCTTCAGACTTTAAAAGACAAAGAGTTGTATGCCAAGTTCTCCAAGTATGAGTTTTGGCTTGAGTCTGTGGCATTCTTAGGCCACATTGTGTCTGGAGAGGGAATTAAAGTTGATACTCAGAAAATTAAGGTAGTATAGAATTGGCCTAGACCCACATCTCTAATTGACATTAGGAGTTTCTTGGGTTTGGCTGGCTATTATAGAAGGTTTGTAGAAGGGTTCTCATCCATTTCATCCCCTTTGACCAAGTTGACTCAGAAAACAGTAAAGTTTCAATGGTCTGAAGCTTGTGAGAAAATCTTTCAGGAATTGAAAAAGAGGTTGACTACTGCCCCAGTGTTGACCTTACCAGAAGGTACGCAAGGCTTTGTTATATATTGTGATGCATCTAGAGTTGGTTTGGGTTATGAACTAATGTAGAATGGCAAAGTTATAGCTTATGTCTCCTGACAGTTGAAGGTTCATGAGAAGAATTACTCATCCCATGATCTAGAATTAGTTGTCGTAGTATTTACCTTGAAATATGGCGCCATTATCTTTATGAAGTTCATGTGGATGTGTTCACCGATCACAAGAGTCTTCAGTATGGGTTTACTCAGAAAGAGCTTAATCTCAGACAAAGGAGGTGGTTGGAATTACTCAAGGATTATGACATGAGTATTCATTACCATCCAGGTATGTCTAATGTTGTTGATGATACTTTAAGTAGGTTATCTATGGGTAGTACCGCCCATGTGGAAGAATAAAAGAGAGAGTTAGCAAAAGATATGCATAGACTTGCACGCTTGGGAGTCCGACTAGTGGATTCCACAAAAGGAGGAGTAGTGATGATGAATGGGGCTAAATAATCATTAGTGTCAGAAGTAAAAGAGAAGCAAGACCAAGATCCCATTTTGCTTGAATTGAAGGCAAATGTTCATAAGCAGAAAGCTATGTCTTTTGAACAAGGGGGACATGGTGTATTGAGATATCAAGGTAGATTGTGTGTACCAAGGGTGGATGAACTTCAAGAGAGGATCATGGAGGAAGCTCATAGCTCCAGATATTCCATTCATCCGGGTTCCAAAAAAATGTATTGTGACTTGAGAGAAGTGTATTGGTGGAATAGCATAAAGAAGGGCATTGCAGAGTTTGTTGCTAAGTGTTTGAATTGACACCAAGTTAAAGTAGAGCATCAAAGGCCCGGTGGTTTGGCTCAAAATTTAGAACTTCTGGAATAGAAATGGGAGATGATTAATATTGATTTCATCACAGGTTTGCCAAGGTCTCACATTCAGCATGATTCTATATGGGTGATTGTGGATCGAATGACCAAATCTGCCCACTTTTTGCCGGTAAAGACTACCCATTCAGTAGAGAATTATGCCAAGTTATATATTCAAGAGGTAGTAAGACTTCATGGAGTCTGTGTTTCAATTATATCAAATAGAGGTGCATAATTTACTGCAGAGTTTTGGAAGTCGTTCCAAAAAGGCTTGGGTTCAAAGGTGAACTTAAGTATTATCTTTCATCCTCACACAAATGGGCAAGCAGAGCGCACTATTCAGACCTTGGAGGATATGTTGAGGGTTTGTTTGATTGATTTCAAAGGTAATTGGGATGATCACCTACCTCGTATCGAATTTGCTTAGAACAATAGTTACCACTCCAGCATCCAGATAGCTCCTTATGAGGCTCTTTATGGGAGAAGATGCAGATCTCCTATTGGAAGTTGGTGAAGCTGGGTTGATAGGACCAGAATTGATTCATCAAGCTATGGAGAAAGTGAAAGTGATTCAAGAGAGGTTGAAAATAGCGCAAAGTTGTCAGAAATCCTAAACCGATGTTAGGAGAAGGGAGTTAGAGTTTGAAGTGGGCGATTGGGTCTACTTGAAAGTTTCACCCATGAAAGGTATTATGAGATTTGGTAAGAAGGGGAAACTTAGTCCCCGTTATATTGGCCCTTATAGAATATCGAAAAGGGTAG
This sequence comes from Solanum boliviense, assembly GCA_029582625.1. Taxonomy (NCBI): domain Eukaryota; kingdom Viridiplantae; phylum Streptophyta; class Magnoliopsida; order Solanales; family Solanaceae; genus Solanum; species Solanum boliviense. Next base: position 9,122 of record JAJOOJ010015719.1, on the reverse strand, counting down.
GTAGTGTAGCTTATGAGTTAGAGCTACCACAAGAGTTAGCAGCAGTTCATCCAGTATTTCACGTCTCCATGTTGAAGAAGTGCATGGGCGATGCTTCATTGATCATACCAACTGAATATATTGGGATCAAGGATAGCTTATCTTATGAGGAGATTCATGTTCAGATTCTAGATCGCCAAGTTCGCAAGTTGAGGACTAAGGAAGTAGCATCAATCAAAGCTTTTTGGAGGAACCAGTTTGTGGAGGAAGCTACTTGGGAAGCTGAAGAAGATATGAATAAGAGATATCCATATCTCTTTGAAACCGGAGAGATTTCAGACCAATGTACTAATTCTCTTCTTAGTACTCTTTAAATTATAAGTTGGCATGTTGTTTTTGCATTACTTGTTGAGTATTGAGATGAATGTTAGATGTTACACCCTTAGCCTATTAAGAGTAATCTCATTCGAGGAAGAATTTTCCCTAGGGAGATATATCGTAACATCTCACTAAATTGAAAGAACTAGAAAGAGTTAGAATTGGAAATAGTCATTTTAGGAAAGAATGAAAAATCTACAAAATTGTTAAGTTTGGGTTTTTGATCAACTTTAAATGACCATAACTCCTAACTCAGGATGATTTAGGTTGCTTCCAGATACTGTAGGAAAGATCTCTGAATTACCTTTTCAATGCCGCCGAGTTTGCGCGATTCTGAGTTCGTACGAGTGAGATATGCCCTTTGGAAGTTGGGTTGTTTAGATAAGGAAAGTCTAATCCGAATTTTGGAAGGGTATTTTAGTATTTTCCTTGCCCAATTGTTTTATTTCGTTTTTGTTAATTAATTTAGGGTCTAATCAGAATTAGACCAGTTTAGAAAGGTTCAAAGTTCGTTGATTACTTGGAAATTTTCATGTGGATTTCACCAAGGATTTAATCCTACGAGGTATGTGAGGCTTTCATAATGTTGGGTTCGTTCACCCACATGCCAAACATGTTTATTTCAGCGTGAATTCGTCCTAAAAGAGTTTGAAAGTTGATGTTCTTGATATGTATTATTGAACATGATGTTGTTCTTGAGTTGGGATGAGATTGAGAAGTTTCTGAGATCATTACGTCAAATTATTGAGTTGGTTGGAGTTAGGTTCTTAGGTACATTTGTTGGGTATCTATATCTAAAAAGAATTTGGGGAAAAGAACCAATTTTGGGCGAAATGGGGATGGAAAATGAAGAAGAAAATTAGTCGAGCAAATCTAGGCACTGGCTCCACGTCGCAGACCTGCTCCCAAATTTGGGGAAAATTTAATTGCATCGCGGAGCGTTTACGGACCGTTCTGCCTCAAAAAGTATATTCGCGACCAAAATTTAAATACATCTCTGCGTCGCGGACCTGCCTTCAGACAGTATTTTTTTTAATCTTTTCTCATGTTTATCTATCGAAAAACACTCCTAAACATCGTGAGATCTTTCCTTTCACAAATCACAATCCTTGAATCCATAATTCGATTCACGGAAAGTTAAGAGTCGAGTTTAGAAGTTAAGAAACAAGTCAAGAGAAGTTCATTAAAGTTTTTCAAAAATCTTTCACAAACGTTTTAACTTTGTTATAAGACTTAAGTTTTAAGTTAAGCAAAGAGTAAAGAGTTGAGTTCATTTCTCTAAAAGTTATAAAGGAACTAAGTATTCCCAGGAGTTTAAAATGTTTTCACATTTGAACAAGAAAGGGAACATCAATTCCAAGAGAGCTTTTAAGCTAAGTTTTGAGTAATTATCTCAAACCAAAGAACGAAGTTTGTTTTAAAAACATATGAGCTAAGTATATTTTGGGAATAGTATTGAGCACCGATATGGGGATGCGAGTTCATATTAACTCAAGTCTCCATAAACCATGTAGCCATCATGGGTATTAAAGGATCATACTTTTTAGATGACTCATTAAGATGCTTTTAGCATAGACTAGTGGATCCACTTAGTTAGGGCGTTCTATGTGACGGCAAAGTATAGGACAGTTCTAGCAACATGGGCAAGACGTTGTATCACAACTTAGGTTCATATGGTGGTTGTTGGTTAGAGAATCTCCCACATAAAATATATTACTTTGATATAAGAGTAAAGTTGAGTTTGTTATTGCATATCTTTAACAAATTGAGTTGTTATTTATTGTTCTAAATGCTTTGTATAAATTGCACTATTATTGTTGTTTTACACTGCATTTTGAGTTGAGTTATTCATGAGCTGAGTAAACCCAAGGTAAGTGTTCCTTTCAGATCCTTTTCAAGCTTAAGTTGTGTTTAGCATTCCAACTCGCATACTCGTACATTCAATGTACTAATGTCAGTTGTCCTGCATCGCCTTATGATGTAGACACAGGTAACCAGGATCAGCATCCAGCGCCTCGTTGATCAGATTGAGCACTCGAAGTCAGTTGGTGAGATTCCTTGCTTTCCGGAGGGTCCTTTTCATATTTTTTTAAGATTTTCAGTGGTTAGGATGATTAGGGGTCATTTCCCGACATCCCTCTTTGTTTTAGAAGCTTCATAGACAGTTAGTAGTTTAGTTATCTTTACATTATCATTTCTTATGTTAAGACTTGAGTTGCCATTTTGGCCAAGTTGAATGTTGGCTTTTAAACATTCTATGTTATTTTATTAAACAATTGAGTAAGTGCATTTGATCATTGTAATAATGCTTAGAGTCTTCCGCTGAGTAAGTAAGTCAGGCCAAGGGTTCGCTTGGGGCCAGCAATGGTTCACAAGTGCCAGCCACGCCCGGGGTGTATGTTTGGGGCATGACAAAAGCCTTTAGAGACATTTATATATAAAGAGTGTTAGTTATAACAATCTATATTTATTATTTCCTCTAAATATAATAGAGAGATAATTATATTATTAATTATCGCTAAATAATTGCTACTAACTCCTTTAACTTTTGTAGTAGGTTATGACAGACTAACAATATGTCATGACCCCAGTCTACACCCTGGACGTGGCCGCCACTCAAGAACCATTGCTGGTCCCCAAGCGAACCCTCATCGTGGTTGACTGCAAGCGAAAGACTAACTCAAGCATACAAAGCTTAAAACTGAATAAAATTCATTGAACTCAATTACAAATCTTTAACTCAAATGAATAACTCTGAATAAAAAAAAATTATTCAACTCGCTATAAAATAGGCAACTTAAGTCTTTAAAACATTTAACAAAATAAATGAAGACTTCTGAAACTCTATTGTCTATCTATAATGCCTCTAAATGAAAAAGATGGAAGTTGGGACAAGACCCATGATATCCTGACAAAACTGAAAAGTAAATGAAATCCTCTAGAAGCAAGAAGGCTCACCATAGCTAACTCGAACTCCATGAGGTATCAACAAAGCTCTTGTTGATGACCCTGAATACATGTATCTGTATCATGAAAGGATGTAGGCCAAATGGCTCAGTACGTGGAATGTACGAGCATGTAAGGGGAATTCTAAAACATAAACATAAGCTTGAACTTGATAAAAAGGAAACATACTTACCTCTTTTCAAACTTACTCAACTCAAGAAATACTCAAGGATACTCAAAACTACTCAAAGTTACTCAACTCAGAGTACTCAAGGATAAGATACTCAACTCAATAATAAGGTTATCAACTCAGTGAAACTTAACAATAAGGTAACCCAACACAATGAAGCACAGATCAACTCAAGATACTCAACTCGAAAGACTCAACTCATGATACTCAAGGATAAAGCAATAGTAAAAGATGCAATATATATGGAAAACTGTAAAACTGTAGATAGCAACTCAATGTATTGAAAAATAAAATAATACTCAATGTGTATATAAAAATACAATATAACTCTGTGGGAGTTTCTCTAACCGACAACCACCACTATGAGCCTAAGTGATGATACATCGTCTTGCCCACACTACCAGAACTATCCTATACTTTGTCATCATATAGAATGCCTTAACTAAGTGGATCCACTATTCTAAAAAGCACTAAGGAGTCATCTAACAAGTATGATCCTTTCTACCCATGATGGCTACATGGTTTATGGAGACATGAGTTATCTAAACTCAAACTTGTCCCCATATCGGTGCTCAAGACTACTCCAAAAATACTCAGCTCATATGTTTAAAAATATAACTTTTTCTATGGTTTGAGATTATTACTCAAAATCTTTCTCTAAAAAGAGATGGTACTCAAACTACTCAGAACTCTTTTGGAAATCTCAGTTTCGTCTCATCTTAAATGTGAACTCTTGGGAATACTTAGTTCCCATATATCATTTTAAAGAAAATGAACTTTACTCTTACTCTTTACTCAACTCAAAGCTTTAAGTCTTTAAACAAAGTTAAAACATTTGTAAAAAGACTTCTTAAAATATGGTTCATGCCGAATTATGGACGTGAACGACTCAATGTAAGGTTTTCAATAACCATAGAAAGAACTCAATACTTGAAACTCAAGAACTTCAATGATACTACTCATTTCAATAATGCTCAACTCTGAGGTTTCATGCGGAATTATAAGAATAAACTACTCAACTCAAGGACTCAAAGATACTTCTCATCTCAAGATTGTTCGACTTATAGGGTTCATGCGGAATTATGGGCATGAACAATTCAACTCAAGGGCTTCATGGGAAGCATGCAATAGTTCCATGATTAGAAATATAATCTCAAAGGGGATTAGGAACTCAATACTCAAGACTTAGAACTTGAAGATACTACTCCTCTCAATGATACTCATTTTATGGAGTCCATGCGGAATTTCTGGGCATGAACGACTCGGCTCGAAGGTCTACATAACTAGTTGGAACTCATGTATACAACTCTTCTCATTCTCTTACTTACTTCCTCAAAACTTAGTTCAAATCAATAGTTGATATCAAAGGATTCACAATTGAACTCAAATGCTTTCTTGAACTTTACTCTTAACTCTCTCTTGAATGTGAATTATGAATTCAAGAGTTATGGTTCATGATATGAAGGATATCGTGATGACAAAGTAGACTCATGAATACATTCTCTTATTTCTCATACTCACTTGCTAGAGTCTTGAAACAAGTTACTAGAAGTTGTAGAAGACTCCACAAGAGGACTCAAAGGGACTTTCTTAGAATGTTCGAAAGAATTCTCAGAACTTAACTCTTAACTCTACCTTGAATTTGAATTATGAATTCAACGTTATGATTTGTAATAGGAAAGACCTCGTGATGTATAGGAGTGTTTTTAGATAGTTAAACATGAGAAACAATCAAGAAATCACTGTCTGGAAGCAAGTCCGCGACGTGGAGATGCATTTTAATATGTGGTCGTGAAATAACTTTTGAGGCAGAGAGGTCTGTGACCTCTCCGCAATGCGAAGAAAATATTTATGAAATAGGGAGGCAGGTCCGCGACGCAGACTGGGTTGCCAGATTCGCCCGACTTTTTCCTTCTTCATTTTCTAACCCCAATTCTCCTAAATTCAATTCTTTTTCTCAATCCCTCTTTAGATTTTGATATCCAGCTCATGAACACAAGAACCTACTCATATAAAACTCTAAAATCGACATTATTTCATCAAGAACTCAACAATCTCATCTAAACTCAAGAACTAAAGCCAATTTCAAATATATAATTCAAGAACATCATACTTTCAACTTTCTAGAAAGAATTTAACGTTGAGATTAACATGATTGGCGTGTGGGTGAACAAACCCAACACTATGGAAGTTTACATACCTGAAAGAACCATCTTCTTGAAGCAACTTGAAGGAAAATCTTGAAAGATGAACCCTAGCCTTAGCGTTTCTTGAATTCCTTGAGCTTAGAATTTTTGGAGTGGATGAGAGGGTTTGATTTATGAAAAATTGATTTTCTAAACGTTTAGGGAAATTTAGATGACCTCCTAAGGTTTTTTAGGACTAAAATACCCCTAAAGAAATAAATTAAATGAGCTGGGAGTCGGAATGATTTTTCACCAGGCAGTGAGATCCATAATGGCTCGTAACGCGGAGCCATCTCTGAGCTGCTGCCAGGTTTGGGCGTTGTTAGTAAATCAGTCATAACTTTTTACTCAAAGCTCAGAATTTAGCAAAATTGGTGGCGTTGGAAAGAGGACTCGTAGACCTTTAATTTTCCATCTTGTAGCTCACTTAACTCATCCTTTACTAGGAGTTATGGTTGTTTGAATTTGACCAAAAATTTAAGAAAAACTTAGGAATGACTTGAATGCTCTTCTCTTTGGTTATTCTTGGAACTTAAGGTGTTACATCTAGTGACCTTAACACTCAAGAAATTTTAAATTCCTTGCAAAAATCTCACACACTACGAAGAATGGTTCGAGTCTTGGTTCAAAAAATTTCTGGGATGTTACACAATAGCACGCCCTTATAAAGTTAATAGTTTCTTGAATCTATCCCTAAATAATTTTGATCCTTTAAGTTAATTAAAACTGGACATTATTAATAATCTTTGAGTATTTAACTACTCAACTATTATAAGATTTAACAAAAGGACGTGAAAATAAAACGTTTAATGGAAACTCTCAATTAGACATACATTTTTTCTATGTTAGGTATATTTCCAGTATTGTCTAGTGCCCTTTTTGATGTTGTAATGTTTAAGGTTTGATGGGATATTTCTGATATTTCTAATTAAACCATTTATTCTCATAGTTCTTTTAAATGCTAATAACAAGAGTTATTTAAATATTTATGGAGAGAATAAAAGTCCTTAGTTTTAACACATTAAAAAAATATTAAAAAATTCAAGAAAATATATAAACATAAGTGAAAATTTTAGAATTTGGGCTAGCTCATACTAAGGAAGGTTTTCACTTTGATATTAAATCAATGTTATGTTAAAGTAGTCATAAAAATCAAGCTTTCAAGTAAAACAAGATAAATAAAAAAGAAGGCGAAATGTACATACATGCATAACTTAGGAGTGTTTAAGATTTTTGTTACTTTTGTCTAGGCTTAGCATAAATATCCTTGTTTCCATGGAAGGGTAGATTTGATGGGTGATAGAGATATTTTCATAGAGCATGAAATACTCATGTTTGCTTGGATTAGGGTTTGCTTAGTTATCCATTAAACCTTTCTTTAATTACAGCATAGCTCGGTAATTTGTGTATGAATTTTCTTCCTCCTTTCATTCAAAAATATTCATGCTCTAAATTTTTCAATTATAAATTTATCTTTGTAAAATAAATGGGTAAATTCGAGATTTAATTGTGGGCTTTAATTGAGAATTGGTTAGTGACTTTGTTTGAACCACTTTTTATTGAAAAACACTCTCGATACCAGCTGAAAAATTTTAATTTTATTGAAGAACTTGAATTGAGTTTTGAAATCTAAAATTAAAATATCTTTTTTAATTGAAAGTGTTTAATGTGATTGAAACTTGTTCTATATTATTAGGAATCTTGAATATGAATCTTGAATATGAATTATTAGGTTCAAATTTTTATTTTACCATTGAGAAATTTTGACCTTTGACCATAAATATGAAAGCTATTGACATTACTTGTGAGGTCCTATTTTGATAAACATTCTTACTTGTGATATTATGTTTTTAGTTATGATGAAGTATAAGGGAGATATGAATAGTCTTGGAGTTTTTGTAGAAGTTCTATGATAATTATATTATCTTTAATTAAGTTTAATTTAATTATGTCCTACAACCTCTCTTAAATTGTACAATAGAGCTATTTGATTCATGTATGATTTTCTTATTTCTATTTATATAAATAACTAGTCCTTAGGAAATAATATTGAATTATTATATAGAAAATGCTGAAATTAACAATATTTACTTTATCATTTACATCATATTCATTAAATGAAATCCATAACAGTGGAATGTTACATTTGCCATCAAGCAAGAAATATGTGAAGCTAATTAAGATAATATAACATGTAATGGTATGAATATGTCGATGTAATTTATCCTCAATAATCTCTCATTACGCACTTTACACGTAGATCTCATATCCAATTTGAAAACATAAAAAGAAAATTTTAAGAATAAACATAAAAATTACTTACAAAGGAACCAATTTACATGAAATAATACCAAAATTTGAATTCTCGGAACATTTCCAAACATTATCGAGAGATATGGAACCTTCATCTACATCAATTAGAATAAAAACTAAAATATAAAAACTATTCGTGTATAAAAGAGTATATATCTTTATTTTATTCTAATCCATACATAGTGCTAAAAATTTATTACCTTCCAAACATTCATTCTCTATCTATCAATATTATCAGATATGATGACGTCTTTGATCCAAATGAACACTAATGGTACTATCCCTAACAGTTCTAAAAAGACAATGGTATTTTCTTTCTTCCGTACCTAGAAGATCTACTATAAAGGAACCAAAAAAGTAAAAATAAAGAAAAAGAAATGATAACAGAAAAATGAGAAAATGGTTCTTAATCGGAGAGAATTTGACAGATTGGAGCAAAATGTTCAAATGAGATTTGCAAATACAATGCTCTTCTATGTGACTAAATAAGGGGCCTTAGGTAAGGGAAGTTGAATAGAATCAAATTATTAAAGCTAAGAATTGAACAGAATCAAATTATTAAAGATATTTTAACCAGAAATAAAAAAAAAGACTCATCAATTCCATACTTAATTGTTGGGAGTATCCTTGGTCTTCATCAATTATAATTTAAAGTAATTTAAGCAGCATCGTGCCTGCAAAGAAGAGTCTATAGGCTTAATCATAATTGTAAGCATTAATGTAGAATATATAGTTGATCTATTATTATTTGATATATATATATATATATAATGAAAAATAACTATTCATATTCCAAAACTGAATAGAGTTTATGCATCAATTATACCATTCAATTAGTTAAATGATTGAAAACTGAAAATATTTAATTTAGTATTGAAAACTAACTAAATGCTTTTGAAATAGAAAATAATAAACGGTTTAGATAGCTGAAGTTGTATGGTTGTTGGAAAATGGGATTGAGCCATTGAAGGGACATAACTCATAGTAATTGATAGATAAGAAATTAACTTTTGAGTTGGATTAATAATTAATTAATATATGTAATTTATAATATTTTTTATAGTGTAGGGGTAAAATGGTAATCTAACTTTGCACTTTGGAGCTTCCCACTTTTAGTAATATAATATATA
>JAJOOJ010015717.1:0-13374 GCA_029582625.1 Solanum boliviense | reverse complement strand
ATACCTAAATATCCAACTCTATCTGAGTAAACCTGTAGAAATGAGATATGAATTGTGTACCACGATGTGAGTTGATAGAGATCGGCACCCTTTGAAAATGAACAATCTCTCGAAGGTGAATCTGTGTCAAGCTCTTTAAATTAAGGGTAGTCCGAGCTGGTAGAAAGTATGCAAACTTGGTCAATCGATCCGCGATAACCCAGGTAGAATCAAAACCACAAAATGTATGTGGTAAGCCTACAACAAAGTCCATGGATATGCGCTCCCACTTCCACTTCAACATGGCTAGCCACTAGCTCAAATCACATGGCCTCTAGTGCTCGTACTTCTCCTTATAACTGTTCAAACACCTAGCGATGAACGCTGCATTGTCATTCTTAATCACACAACATCAATAATCTATCTTCAAATAAAGATGCATCTTTGTAGAACTAGGATGAATGTAATATCTGGAACAATGATACTTTTTAAGAATCGACTCAACCAACTCAAAAACTCTAGCGACACTAATACGACCCTCAATCCTTAAAATGCCCTCTGGATATAAGATCGCCTTCCTAGCCTCGCCTCTAAGAACCTTGTCCTGAATCATCGTCAACCTCGGATCCTCAAATCATTGTGCCCAAAACTTCTCCATAAAAGAAGATCTAGCCTCTATATAAGTAATTACTCTGTCCGACTTACAAATATCCAGTCTAACAATCTGGTTGGCTAAGGAATGACTGTTTGAAGCCATAGGTTGTTCCCCCACGTGTAAGAAAACACAAATCAAATTCACATCTCTCTAGTTGAATATGTACTAAAGATAGCAATGGTTGGTAAAACCTCACTGTGAAACCCCATACAAATAGTACCTCCAAATCTTAAATGTAAACACTAATGCTGCCAACTCTAAGTCATGAGTAGGGTAGTTCTTTGCGTGAAGCTCCAATTGTCTAGAAGCATTAGTAATAACTCTTCCATGCTGCACCAAAACACAACCCACGACAACACCAATAACATCAAAGTACACCGTAAATCCATGGTCATCCACATGAAGAGTTCAAATTGGTGGTGAAGTCACTAAAGCCTTGAGCTTCAAAAAGCTCGCCTCACCCTCATTACACCATTAGAAGAAAACATTCTCTTGAATAAATCTATTCAAAGGTACCGCAATAGGAAAGACCTCTCTACAAACCGTCTATAAGAGCACATTGTCACGGCTAGATAAAAATACAAACCTCAGTAGGAGAAGTAGGCTTGTCCCAACCACAGAATACCTCAATCATTACTGGTTACACCATAATCCCATCCTTGGAAGCCACGTGCCCAAATAACACTACAAAATCAAACCGAAACTCACACTCTGTGGATTTGGAATATAACCAGAGATCCCTCAAAGTCTAGAGTACAATCCTCAAATGTTGCTCATGTCGCTCTATACTGCCGGAGCAGACCAAGATGCCATTGATGAAAACAATTAGAAAGGAGTCAAAATAGGGTATGATCTCTTGGTTCATCAAATCCATGAATGTTGTTGGGGCATTAGTCTACCAAAAACACATGACTAAGAACTTATAGTGGCCATATCAAGTCCTAAAAGGCAGTCTTAGGGATGCACACATCCCTAATGCTCAAATGGTGGTAGCCTGATCTCAAGTCAATCTTAGAGAACATTGTATAATCTTGAGGTTGGTCAAATAAATCATCAATTCTGGGCATAGGATACTTGTTCTTAATGGTCACAAAATTTAGTTGTTTGTAGTCAATACACATACACAAGTTACCATCTATATTTTTCACGAACAAAACAAGAGCACCTAAGGAGATACACTCGATCTAATGAACCACTTACCCAAGAGATCATGATAATGCTCCTTAAGCTCTTTTAACTCAATTGGAGACATCTGATAAGGTTGAATAGAAACTAGTAGCGTACCTGGCTCAACATCAATCCTAGAATCAATATCATGGTCAAGTCGAAAACCATGTAGATTAGTAAGGAACAAATCTGCGAACTCTCTAACCACAAGAACTGAATTAAGAGGAGGAGTGTCGGCACTAGTAGCACGAACATAGGCAAGATAAGATAGACAGCCCTTCTATACGAACCGTCACACTATCATAAAATAGATGACACCTCTTAGAAAATAACCATCAAAATTGGCCCACACAAGAGGAGGATACAAGGCATGCACAAAGTAACAGTCTTGAAGAAGCAATCCAGGACCCCATGATAGAGGGAGAACCAATCCATGCCTAAAATCAAGTCGAAATATACCATGTCCAACACAATAAGGTCTTGTAAAGTATCATTCCCCATTTTGTCACCACACAAGCTCTATAAACTCAATTCACTACTAAAAAATTACCTATACGGGTAGGTACATGCATAGGTAGATACATTGTCTAACAAGATAACCCTAACTATGGAGCATTATAGGCAACCATATATGAAAATGTAGACCCTAGATCAAATAAAGTATAAGCGGGCTGATGAGAGATGGAGATTGTATCTGTGATAACCACATCCGATGTCTATACCTCTAGGCTTCCCGTGAAGGCATACATATGGCCGTATCTATCTTGACTACTTGCCCTTTTTACTTAATGACCACCTGTAATACTCTAGGGACAACCCCTAGTACCCTAAACTAGAACCCTGGTGTTACTTTGTTGACTCTTCTAACTCTGTTGACTCGACTAACCCTTCCTCCAATGATGAATAGTCGTAGGACACTCTTGGGCAAAGTGAAACACTACACCACACTTGTAGAAACCTCTACCAGTAGTACCCCTTTGAGACCACTCGACTGAACCTGACAGAGCACCACATCTTAAATACCATAAATGTACACCCTGAGAAGCCTCAACAAGTGCCCGAACCATCAGCCACTAGAACCTATAGTCCTACCATCTATAATTTATAGAATTGCCTACACAGGCCTAGCGGGCTAAAACGACTATGGGTAGCCTCTGCTTAGGAACCCCCTACCACTGGATTAAGATCCACTGAAACCACCCTTACAGTGGGGCCTTTTGTGGGTGCCTCAGATAGCCTCACCATTAATATCCTCAATTGTGCATGCATGCTTAATAATCGGAAGGAAAAAGAAACTCGATGCCACCATCTTCTATGCAGCCATCCACAGTAGACATGAGAGTCCTCAAACAAACCTAGACACCCTCTCGTGCTTTGTCGGCATCAGCATAGATGTATGTCTAGCAAACTCATGGAACCGTGCCTCATTTTCTACAACTATAAAGTGATCCCTCAATGAAGTCTCTAAAATCATCTCGCAACCGCTCCCTCAAGCTACGAGGAACATATTTTCCAAGAAAGCCTCAAAGAACTAAGTCCAACTCATCAAAGGTGGCCTGACTAGTCTGCACTAAAGATAAGATATTCACCACTACTTCACCGACCCATCAAACTGGAAGGTGGTATAACCAAACCTGTGAGACTCCAGTAGTCCGAGGTTATGCAACCTCTCATAATAACTGAGCAGAAACTCATTAGCATCCTCGCTTGCAATACCAGAGAACCTAGGAGGACCCAATTTGATAAATCATCCCAACATATTATGCTCCTGAAGTGACATAGCTTTCCTAAGAGTCATAGGTGTAAAAAAGGTCAGAACTGGCTAAGACACTAAAGAAGGGGCCACAACAACATGATATGTCGTTGGGGTCTAAATAAGTTATGTACCTATTAAGGCTGAAGTTTGTGCCTCAGGTCTGACCTGGTGTCTAGCTGAAGTGTTATGCATAATACCCTTATGCGACATGCCTTACTTGATCAGAGGATCATGGCAAAAGTATCCTGAAGTTCAGGGGTGGCCACGAACCCCGGTGGAGGCAGGGCTGGCTTCACACAGTTCGGCTAATACTGGATATACTTAACTTCTACCTCAAGATCTAGTGTTATTACTCACTCATGTTCTCGATATTGTATTGTAGTCCATGCTCTCTCTTGACCTCTATGTATTCCTAGACATGTACCCCTAGCAGCATACCGCCTAAAGGTTTAGAAGGGTATCGCCCACCCGCACTCGACCTCGTCCTAGCCATCTCCGAACGAATGGATCAAACAGACTTTAGATATTGGTTCAACCATCAACGTACGATAAGAACCAAGAAACAATGAAGTATCCCTAAGGATGCCTTATAGCCTCTCGAAGATTGGACACAGACGTCATGATATCGATCCATAAGACTCTAATAGGAACTTGTTCCTTTAACTGTGAAACTGGTGAACCAAGTGCTCTGATACATTTTTTCACGACCAAAAGATCGAGCCATAATGGTGTCCATTATAACCCTCCAAGTGGACAAGCATAAACCCAAATAAAAACTTGCAAAAGATAACAATATATTTATAATAAGATAAACAATGGAAAGCGAAGAAAAATAAACTAATGGATCACATTGTAAATCATTACTGTGACAAAATAAACAAAGGAGGCCCTAAAGAAACCGAGAAGACACAACTATCACAAGAATCAATCCTCAGACCAAGTATCACCTATACATAAGCTACTAAATATAGAATGTCCTAAACACAAAAGATTTACTAATCCAAAATACAAAATATAAGTCAGTGTAAAAAAGGGAAAGCAACAAATATGTAGACGCTCGAAGCTCACCACGATCCGAGTGTGTGACGACCGAGGAAGATCCCACGCTCACTGAGGGTGGCTCGAACAAGGTGCTGCATCACAAAATGTATAGAAGTGTAGTATAAGTACCAAAACACAGTGTACTCAACATGCATCACAGGTTGACCGAGCTCAAAAAGATCAAATATAAATAAATAGCACGAAGAATTAAAAAGACAAGGGAACAATCTAAACAACAAATATAAGATAAAGGACAGTAAAATAATATCAAAGATTAAGTCACAAGTTACGCATAAGTCATAATACACTCAATACACCTGAAAGCAAACTCATACTATGATGCCATGCAAAACCAAGTAACGAAACATGTAAGCCCAAAAGAAACATCGAGCTGCCTAGAATGATATCTCAAGCTTAACTAAAAGTCACTAACCCCGATAGATGTATCCACGGGCCGCCCGGGACGGCACACGAGGTTACCATTAATATAAATCTTGATGAGAGATTGTAACCCAACCTAAGACAAAGCGCTACCCAAAATGATTAAGTAAGCTAATAAGAGTAAAAGACATAAAAAATTTACAAATAATCAAGTTAAAGGGCTTTTTATCACTCTTGAATCAAATGGGTGTCACAGACTTTTTGTAACACTCCGTAACTAGAAAGAAGTTAAAAAGTGGAAATAGTCATGTTTGGAAAGAATATAAAAATTTGGAAAATTTGTTAGGTATGTTAAGTTGGATTTTTGGTCAACTTCAAATGACCATAACTTCTATCTCCGGATGAGTTAGATGTGTTTACAGATATCTTAGGAAAGATCTTGGAATAATCTATCTAATGTCACTGAGTTTGTGAGATTCTGAGTTCTTATGCGTGAGATATGCCCATTTGAAGTTGGGTTGTTCAAATAAGGAAAGTCTAATCCGGATTTTAGAAGGGCATTATGGTCTTTTCTTTACCCAATTATTTATTACGTTTTTGGGTAATTAATTGGGGTCAAATAAAATTTTAGTCAATTTAGAAAAGTTGAAGTTCACGCTTGCGCTATGAGAAGAGAGAGAAGAGGGAAAGGAGAAGAAAGTTCAAGATTCATCGTCTTCGTAAGGAATCACTTGTGGATTTCATAAAGGGGTGATCCCTACAAGGTATGTGTGATCACATAGCGTTGGGTTAGTTTACCCATTCGCCAAGCATGATTAATTCAGTGTATTTTCGTCCTAATAAGATTAAGAATTTCATGTTCTTGAGTTGTATTCTTGACAAAGTTTCGTTCATGAATTTGGGATGAGATTGAGGAGTTCTTGAGACTTTAATGTTGATTATTAGAGTTTCTTTGAGTTAGATTCTTGTGTATATGTTTTGGGTACCTGAATCTAAAGAGGTATTGAGAAAATAATAGAAATTAATCGAATTAAGGTCAGAAAACGATTTGAAAAATTCGTCAGATCGTACCTGGTGAGGAGCTGGAACGGTACACCCCATCTGCGCCAGAGGGGCTGGGGCGGCGTGCCTACTGTGCGCCAGAAAAGAGCTCCAGTAAGTTGGGTCTGGCGTGGCGTGCCAGGGACGAGCCCGTATCATCATTTTCCACCAGTTTTTCGTCGTTTAGCCCGTTTAAGTCTTTCTAAAGTGTAGTAACACTTCCTATTGATTCTAACTACTCTAAATGCCTTATAAACATCTAGAAATCATCCATGAAACATGAATCCTAACCGTGAATCCATAAATTCAAATTCAAGGAAAGTTAAGAGCCAAGTCCAGGAAGTTCTTAAAGTCATTTCAAGAAGTCTTTTGCAAATGCTTTTAACTTTGTTTTAAGACTTAATGTTCAAGTTGAGTAAAGAGTACAGATTGAAGTTCATTTCTTCAAAGAAGTATATGGGGACTATGTATTCGCAAATAGTTTATAATGTTTTCTCACTTAAATAAAAACGAAAACTGAGATTTCCAAAGAGCCTTGGAGCTAGTTTTCAGAAAAGAGTAAATGCTTTCACAACTAAGAAAGAAGGGAAACTTTGATTTCCAAGATAGCCTTTGAGCTAAGTTTTGATTAATTATCTCAAACAACAAAAAGAAGTATGTTTTTAAACAAAAGAGCTAGTATTATATCTTGGGAGTAGTGTTGAGCACCGATATTTGGGAGAGTTCAGACAACTCACAGCCCCCATAAACCATGTAGCCATCATGGGTAGAAAAGGGTCATACTTTTTATATGATTCCTTTTGTGCTTTTTAGCATAGATTAGTGGATCCAGTTAGTAGTTCAGGTTTTATACCCTTGGCAAGGTATAGGACAACCCTAGCAGCGTGAGACAAAATGATGTATCACCACAACAGTTCTTAAGTGATGGTTGTCGGTTAGAGAAACTCCCACAGAAGTAATTGTATTCTTAAATACACAGTTTATTGTATTTTTACGTACACTTCAGAGTTATATTGTAATTTTGCATACATACAGAGTTGGCATCATGTTTTAGACAACTTTTCTTTATATTACACTTGTTTTAAACTGCTTTATATTGAAATGAGTTCAGTTATATTGAGTTAAGTTGAGCCGGGTAAGTTCTTCAGTTCCTTCCAAGCTTATGTCTTGTTTTAGAATTCCCCTCGCATACTCGTACATTCAATGTACTGATGCCACTTGGCATGTATCTTATTATGATGTAGACACAGGTAACCAAGATCAGCATCCAACACATCGTTGATCCAGGTGAGCACTCAAAGTCTTGTGGAGGGCCTCTTTGCTTTCTCGAGGATCCCTTTTATTTCTTTTAGTTTTATTATTAGTTCATTAGGCTGTTGTGGGTCTTGTCCCGACATCTATCTCAGTTGTTTTAGAGGCTTCATAGACTGTCAGATGTTAGTTCTTTAGTCTTTTCATTGTCATTATCTTATGTTGATATTTGAGTTTGCCTTAATGGCCAGTTGAATGTTCCTTTATAACATTCCAGTTTATTACATTGATTTATTTTTGTTGATTTAAGTTTTCCGCTGAGTAAGTATGTCAAACCAAGGGCTCGCTTGGGGCAAGCAATGGTTCTCGAGTGCCAGCCACGTCCGGGGTGTAGGCTCAGGGCGTGACACTTTCAACTCATTAAAGTCAATTTTCCCTTTTTAAAACCAAGTCCCCAAAAGTAACACCCCTCCCAGGAATCAACACAATTAAGTCATTTCATCAACATAAAACTGGGAAGAATAGTCGTCACACCACAATGGGACTAACCAAGAACACATGCTTGTAGCTCACGACCTCAAGAACAACAACAAAATAATCGAGAAAGAAATCATAGATCTAAGAATTTATTAAGGCATACAAACTGAGTCAAAATTAAAAAACACACAACAATCCTTAGTTTCATGTGACCTATGAGAATTTCTAAGGATACTAGTCAAGAAGCATAAGGGCAACCTAAACTAAGGATTTTGGCTAATACTACCTAAACAACATAACAATGGCCATTAATCAACTAGGCAGCAAAATCTAAGCTAATCCTAGGTTTAACTAAATCATATAGTACTACTAGATTATAATATATCTAAAAGGGCATATTCTAAGAGGTAGAGACCATCGCCTACCTCTAGGCCAAATACACGCTCATATAAAAATTACTCAGGAGTTTTGACCTTCCAAAGAGACTCGGAGCAATGCCAAGCTATCAACAACACCAAGGGAACACAAAAAAAATCATTACAAATCAATAATAAATAAAGGGACTCAAAAGAATAAGAAACCCCCAACAAGCAAAAGTGGTACCGCACATAGAGTCATGAAATCGACTATGTTACAAGGTACAAGGTTTCAAACCACTCAAAGAAATTGGGCCTCAAACATGAGTACAAACCGATTTCTGATCAAGACAAACCAAGACCACCATTTAATTTATCTCAAGGGTTCAAAATAGGGAAATAAAGTTGAAATTGTGGATATTACCAAGAGAAACGGAAGATTCAGCCATCCTGGAATGAGACCATGAACATTCCCAACACACTCCAACAAAAATCACCCAAATCCGACAAGAAATGCTCCAAAAATCACCTAAAAATCATATTGGAAATGCGGTTTTGGTTGTTGTCATGTCTTTTAAAAACACATTGGCAAGCATTGAATTGCTTTTCACGATCATGGAGACCTCCTCATGATCGCAAAGGTCAGAAAAGATGACCCTTAAGCTTTTGATGCACATGGTTCCAAGTTAAAGCCCGCGAACGCACCAGAGCCCCCATACGCGAAGAAAAGGGAGGCGATTCTCCACGATCGTGACAAAGGAATTAGTTCTGCACAAGCAACATTGCATCAGTAAAATTACTAAAGAACAAAATCCTCTGTTGGGGTCTGAAACTCGTTCAGAATCCTATCGACGCAAACTAAGTATGATACTAGACTAGAAACGATGTTTCGGACTCAACGAAACAACTAACAAAAGTTGTCTCATCAAAATGTTGACCAAAGTCAACACTTTCAATGAAATAACAAACAAAACGCTAAAAGCCACAAATATATCCCAAAAACCTCAAAAACCAAACCAAAGGTCGTTTTAGACAAAACTCCGAGCATACATTCATCTTTTCAAGCTTCCTTCCAAAAATATTTCTCATAGATCCTCTAAGAAATATGGAAAGTTGTGGATTAGTATTATCAACGATTAATAAACTAGAAAACAAATAAGTAGTACCTCAGCTCAACTAATTGCTAATAATACAACAACTAGGGGTATAATGATTGTTACATAAAGAAACAAATAGCACATCAACTAATTGCTACTAAAATAACAACTAGGGGCATACATTCATCTCTTCAAGCTTCCTTCATAAACAATTTCTCAGGGATCCTCTAAAGAAAATAGAAACTTGTGGATGAATATTTTCAACCTGATTGTAAGCTTATGCTGCCTGGGACATTTTGTAAACTATAGCAGCAACTGACTTTCTCCTTTAGCTTGTTCCTACGCCAACTTTTCAGCCCACTTAAATGCTTTTCTAGGGACTCCTTGTTAGTGTAAAATTATACTACATAGGGCTCAAGAGTACTCAGCTATGAACTATCATTATTAGTATCTTTTGATAAAGTAGGAGATCTTATAAATGCTATCAAGAAGATGCCTGTGTATCAACAGTTTCTAAAGAATATAGAAACTTACGGAGCAGTTTTTTCAACCTGGATCACAATTTTATTCATCTTAATCATATTATTTTAAGCTTATGCTGCCACAACAATAGAGTTTTTTCTTTTGGCTTGTGCCTACTCCAACTCTTCAGCCCATTTAAATACTTTTCTAGGTACTCCTTATTAGTGATAAAATATATTTTTGTATATAAAAAGAAGTCATTAGTGACAAAACTACATCTATTCACTGCAAAATACATATAACTTTGGAGACAATTAATGTCGTCACTTATTGAACTAAATAATTTGCGGCGACATAATTTTATCGATAGTAATAACATTTTTAGTGAAAACCATACTATTAACTACAAACAAATTATACTTTGCTTGATAATTAAATTCCTCACAAATGTTTATGCATTTGGAGATGATTTTTCTTTTAGTAGTTAATAATACTTTAAGTGACGAACCACTAAATCGTCGTTGTATACTTTTAGTAACACATGTTAAATGATGACTGATTGACAAAATTTCATTCAACACACAAGATTTTAAGTGATGAAATATGATTTAGGAATGAGGAAATTATTTGTCCCTGATAATAGAATTTATTGTAGTGGAAGTTAAACTTTAAGGAAAACTTAAAGGCTAAAACTCCTACTTGCACCAACTCGAAAAATAAGCCTCAAAATCATAACCGATCATCACACTTGACCAAAATAACTCTTCTATTGCTTATGGAACTGATGAAATTCTGATCTGACATCAAAATTTCCGCAAGTTGACTAAATTCAACTCTTTTAGCATAGGGTCACAAAAGATTGACAAAGTTAAACTAAACTCAACCAATCACCTCGAGAAGCATGCTACTCATTCCGACACCACACAAATGCCATAACAATGGTAAGAAATGGGAAAAACAGTAAAAGCACCTAAAACACACAAATGACCTTGAGGGTGATTACAATTTTTTAACCAATTATGCGGTCAATTGTTTTCTTACAAAAGTCTAAGGCTATGTTGGATATTTAATGTTTAAAATTATACTTCAGTTTTTGCAAGGAGGAATTAGATTATATTATATTGTATATACTAATTTCTCTATAATGCTGAAATGGATGACTTTATGAGGTTCATTTAAATTATTTTACCAACTGAAATAGAACACTTTGTCTAAGGGCTAAGTATACCGTCATTTATATTTATTAAAAATTCAAAGAAGGTTATGTGATCAAATTTCTTCTAACTAAATTTTATTTGATCTAAACTCTAACTCTCCTCAAGATTACTCAGGTAGGTATATCTACCAAATGGGTCGGTTATGCTAAATTTATCTGAATTTAAGTTAATAAATAGATCAATTACTGGCTCACTCAAAATTTATATATGTTAAAATTTATTGGGATAAATTATGGCTCATGCCCTAATCCGCCCACTTCTTACTAAGTTTCAATTTATTGTTTTTGTTCTTTTATAAATTTCGGGTACCTTTTAAAATTATAATTTTTCTTTATTATACCAATATATAACATATCAAAAAATGAAAACTTGTTCTTTAAAACAAGTTGATAAGATTACCCATGGGATAATCTGGCTAAGATATTAGTGTAACTTTTTACGGCTTGGATTGAAATGGAGAGAGCTGATAAATAGATGGATTGTACCAAACTAGGACATATTGTACTAATTATATCTAAATAGATTTTTTTTGTCACTATAGTTAGGGCATCTTATATATCTATATCCCTTATAATACACATACGGGTATTGTATTATGTTTATCTCTAATAATATACTAATTGAAAATGAAAAAAATGAAGAAAAAGAAATAGTATACCTCACATGATCAAAGTTCAATATCAAGTTAATAATGTAGGGCTAGATGAAACAAAGGATGAACAATAATATAGAACAATATGAGTTTTCAATCGAACTATTTGAAATATGTTTTCAATTAAATCCACATAGCGTTGCATATTTGAAGCAAGGAGCATGATAAAAGTACTATATTTAACTTCATCAATGGTTTAGCTTCGTTTAGATAAGACAGTTGATTAGCAGTAACTAAGTCTTCCTAGAAGAAATTTGAACTCTTTTAGCAAATTTGGATGGTCTTTGAGAAGTAGGATAACCTACACATAAAAAAGTAGTATTTATAAACAAGAGCACGAGGGTTGTCCAAAATATCTATGTACTCAAATTATAAATAGTATCACCTTATCGTTCACCTCTTTGGCATTCTTTCTCTCCTTTTTAAACATGGAAAAAATATCTTTCAGCTCACTGTAATTTTATAAACGTCTTGCAAGAAGTTATCAGGCCATAAGTTAGAAGTAAAGTTTTTTAATTAATGAAAAAGTAGACCTTTTATTATTAAAATCATAAAGTAACATATATGTAACCTCTATTTTATTCACAAAATTGAGTACTTTTTCCATCAAATATGTTTTCTCGTCTTCATCATTCAGGACTATTTCATTGCCCTTGGGCCAAAAAGGATTTAAACCAAGGAGCAAACTAGGATGTCCTTTGAATAAATCTTTCGCCTTTTCTATGACACCAACAATATCAATTCTGTGAGAAATATCAAGACTTAGTTCCACATAAATCATCAAATAAGAATAGAAATTAGTGACGATTGACAATAGTCGAATTGTAGTAGCAGCAAACCTTTTTCTCATAAACTGCATGATAACAACAAGGAATGTGATATACTTCTCCCTTTGATTTGGAAATTTGTCCTTAACTTGGTTCAAATAAGAGAATGCCTCATAAATCGTCATTTTTTGCTTACTATCACCAACTCTGTCAACATCACTATCACCACTAATATTACTCAGGCCACCTCCAGAAACTTGTGATTGACTATGAAAAATAGAACCATAGCTAAAATTTTGTAGTAAAATTTATTTGTCCAATATATAATATAGAGTTATGTTAAACGCTATTCCACTTTATATCAATGCTTATTTTGGGATAATGAAAAAGCTTTTAATAGTTCATTCAGAAATGACAAATCCTTTAATATATGATACAACCATATAAATAGTGGTACTTTTCATACGTTGGAGCCCTTAACCTAACAAAGAATTATCTGAAAAATAAAAATCAATCTAGATCAACCCTACAAATGCAACAAATGGTAAAGATTCAATCTCTATCTTCAGTTGTGCCTAATAATTCTATGTGGAAGACAAAAAAATGATTTTAACTACTATGAGTTATTGAGTAATTGCAAAACAAATGGCATCTAACATGTCTTGATCACTTAAGATACACAGACCATACATCATAGGAATGAAAAATAACAAATTTATCAAAAAATCATATAACAAAATTTTAGTACATACAAAATTGACCTAGAAAAAAATAAACAGAAGGCAAAGATCTTACGAATCTCTATGGGAAAAACCAAATAGAGAGTTATCTCTCGATCTCTTCATGCTGCAAAAATAAGTTTTAAAGTAACAAAAACAAATAAACAAGAGAGGCTCCATTTTCTAAATAAACACACCTTTTGAGATAAGATTGTAAAATGAAAAGTCTGAAGAGATCTATGAACAAAAAATAGATTTTAATCAATTGTTTAGATAAGAGAATATAACAAAAATCTTTTTTCGCTTCAATTGTCTCTACCGGGGGCCGCCCCCCCCGCCGGGGGGGGGGGGGGGGG
>JAJOOJ010015716.1:0-13178 GCA_029582625.1 Solanum boliviense | reverse complement strand
TATTTTAAGGATTGTAAATCTCTTGAAACACTTGAATGGAAATAATGTAACTCATGTACCGTCAAAATTGGAGTCAAAATGTATTTTAAGGATTGTAAATCTCTTAAAACACTTTAATGGAAAAAATGCAACTCGTGTACCGACAAAAGTGGAGTCAAAATGTATCTTAAGGATTGTAAATCTCTTGAAATACTTGAATGGAAAAAATGTAACTCATGTACCGTCAAAATTGGAGTCAAAATGTACTTTAAGGATTGTAAATATCTTGAAACACTTGAATGGAAAAAATTTAACCCATGTACCATCAAAACTAGAGTCAATGTATTTTAAGGATTGTAAATCTTTTGAAACACTTGAAAAGAAAAAATGTAACTCATATACCGTCAAAATTGGAGTCAAGATGTATTTTAAGGATTGTAAATCTCAAAGAAAAATACATAATAAACAATTCATTTATATACTTGACTTAATCTCGAAATAAAAAAAAATACCATCACCTATAAATTGCGCAACTTTCTTCCCAAAGTTTCTCAAGCCTATTTTGTCAAACCATCTTCTTTCCCCAAAAACTGTTGTAATGGCACAAACACAGATAATACGCCGAGAAAAGATTGAACTGAAGATGATAACATCTAAAGCGAAACGCATGGTAGCTTTCAAAAAGCTATGGGCAAGTGCTGTTAAGGAAGCACGTGAACTTCATATCACAACGGGAGCAGATGTTGCTATTGTCGCTTATTCCCCAACAGGCAAACCATATGCTTATGATTCCTCCAACAATTTTGGGACAATAAAGAGGTTTCTCAATAATGCAAAAGCTTCTGCGATCAAAGGGGGTCATTGATTTGACTGTATTCAGAGAAGGATTTATCTATTTTCTTTTATTTAGTTTTTATCTTCAGTGAAGTCAATTTATTTCAGTATGTGAGTCTTTATTTGGGTCGTTGTTGTCCTTTGATTTTTATTTGCTTAATCATTTACTGTTGCGTCTTTAGTCCTCCATGATCTTATACTATATAGTATAAGATCTTATGGTATATTTTCTATTCTCTGTTATATTTTAATAAAATAAATTCTTCTCTGTTAAAGAATGTGATGTCAACTCGTGAAATATATGTTTATGCATTAGTCGATTATATCCCTCTTCTAAGTAATTGAGCTACAAAATTGTTTGAAAACTCTACGAAGCAGCCGATTCACTATTGATTAAAAAAAAAAAAACCTTATATACAAAGAATTTACAATAGAAAATCTCTCTTTTAAATAGTATAGCTATAAAGTAACTAGTTCGTGTTAGGTTTTCTTTACCCACTTCTAAGAGTGTTCACGAGAAATTGTAAAATCACCCAATTTAAATTCTAATAAAAATAAAAATTACACTCTCTTAGTTTGATTTAGTTTTAAATTTTAAAAATAGATAAAATTTTATTTAATTGTGATCAAAGTAAAAAATAATATAAGAATTGAACCAAAAAAGTTGTATAAATACATAATTAAAAATTATAATTACATTTTATTATGTATATGTATTTTTCATATCTATTTACAAAATATTTGCAATGGATATTATCTTTTTTGAAATCTTGGGCATTTTTTTAGTGTGTATAATTATCTTGTTTCTTATATTATCTTTAGAGTTAAACTATAATGGGCTTGTTCAGACATCATCTTTGGTCATATTATGTATATGTCGATGCAAATCTGAGTTTTTATAAATATATAGGTCTGTGGAAGTACGAGTTCAATATGCATGTGTATTACATTTTTTGTCCTAATTTTTGTGACATAGATAGTATTTGGAGATTCAAACATAAATTGTATATGTTTTTTAATATTTTGAGTTGTTAATTATTGTAATTTATAGTACTTTTGTCATGACCCAAAATGAGTCATGAGTGACATCCACACCTAACCTCCTAGGTGGGCGAACAAACAAATTCAACCCCAACTTATATTAGTTGTTCAACTTACGAAATCCAACCATAATACTGAAGCTCAAATCTTATTAAGGTAAGAAATACAAATCCACTAAAGTCTATTAGACATTATTTCTCATAATGTGAAAGTCATCACGTCAAGACAACTAATTCTCAAATACCAAGTCTAAGAGTATCAAAGATACTAGAAATAAATAAAAAAATAGTTTGTGTCCGAAAACAAAGGACATCATGCCACGACCGAGAGAATCCAATACGATCTAGAATGGATAGCTTACCCTAGAACCTGATGTGCTGGAGAAGGGCTAGAGCTAAGGGCGAGTTAAAACTGGTGGTACATGTAGAAATCTCACGTCTAGGATTAAAGAAATTAAGGATTGTATTGATGAAAATAATGTTGAGTTACAAGCTCCTTATGTCACGCCCTGAGCCCACACCCTGGACGTGGCCGACACTCGAGAACAATTTCTGGCCCCAAGCGAACCCTTGGTTTGACTTACTTACTTAGCGGAAGACTTAAACACAAGAGATATAGCTCATGCAATAACTTAAAAGATAGTAACTTAGCCAAAAATGGCAACTCAAGTCTTAAATATATACAACTGAAATGAATAAGACTAAAGAACTAATACTATCAGTCTATGAAGCCTTTAAAACAAAGAGGGATGTCAAGACAGGACCCCCGATCATCCTAACAACTGAAAACTAGAAATCAAATGATGAAAGAGTCCTCCGGAATGCAAGGGGGCTCACTAACAGACTCGGAGTGCTGAACCTGATCAACGAGGCGCTGGATGCTAATCCTGGTTACCTGTGTCTGAATCATAAGACGATGCAGGCCAACTGGTATCAGTACATTAGATGTACGAGTATGCGAGTTGGAATGCTAAACAATACAAAGGCTTGAAAAGATTCTGAAAGAAATACGTACCTTGGCTCTTCTCAACTCATGAATAACTTAACTCAAAATAAAGCAATGAACACATGCAATATATGAAAAGTTTTATAAAACAGTAAAAGCCACTTAGTTCGTTAAAGGAAATGTAGTAACAAACTCAACTTTACTCATATAATAAAATAAGATAGTGTCTGTAGGAGATTCTTTAATCGACAATCACCACTATGAGCCTAAGTGGTGATACATCGTCTTGCCCACACTGCCAGAACTCTCATATACTTTGTCGTCATATAGAACGCTTAACTTAGTGGATCCACTAGCTTAACTTATGTGATTATCTAAAAAGCATGACCCATTAATACCCATGATGACTACATGGTTTATGGAGACTTGAGTTATTATGAACTCGCATCCCCATATCGGTGCTCAATACTTCTCCTAAAAAGTACTTTGCTCATATGTTTTAAAAACAAACTTCTTTCTTTGGTTTGAGATAATTATTCGAAACTTAGCTTAAAAGCTCTCTTGGAATCGATGTACCCTTTTCTTGCTCAAATATGAAAACATTTATAAACTATTTGGGAATACTTAGTTCCTTTATAACTTTTTTGAGAAATGAACTCAACTCTTTACTCTTTGTTTAACTTGTAACTTAAGTCTTAAAACAAGGTTAAAACGTTTGTTAGAGACTTTTGAAAACTTTAAAAACTTTGCTTTGACTTGCTTCTTAACTTTTAGACTTGACACTTAACTTCTCTTGACTTTGATCCTAACTTTCCTTGAATTGGATTATGGATTCAAGGTTCATGATTTCATGTTTATGGATGATTTCATGATGTTTAGATGTACCTTAGAGTGTTGGGATCAACTAGAAAACATAGGTACATAGCGAAGGAACAAGTACGGAAAGGTGGGGAAGAAATGGAGAGAACTGGCGTCCCTGGCGCTCTGAGAGGCGCGGGGCGCCAGCCCTCAAACTTCAGAGAATATGTTGGGGCGCGCTGGCTGGAGCGACTCCCCACCCCCTTCCCCGGGTGTTTGACGACTTTTCTTCTCCGTTTTTCAACTATAAACCCTATAAACTTCAATGGTTCTTTCCCCACACACTTAGGATCATTTATAACCTCAATATATGATAGATTCAAACCAAAATTTCACCCGGAAATATGAATCGAATCGCAAGAAACTTCAATCAACACAACCCACAACAATTCAAGAACAACCTTCAACAATGTTCATCAAGAACTCAATTTCTTAACTTTCAAGACTTAAATTCGGTGAATTAAATCATGATTGGCATGTGGGTGAACTAATCCAACGCTATGCGATCTCACATACCTTATAGGGATCACCCCTGACGAAATCCACAAGCTATCTTTGCCGAAGTCGACGAATCTTTTTTCTTCTTCTCCTTTCTCCAGTTTTCTCTTTTCTCCAAGCCCTAGCGTGAACTCTAACTTTTATAAACTGACAAAAATCTGGTTTTACCCCAATTAATCTCCTAAAAACAAATTAGAATAATTAGGTAAGGAAAAGACTACATTACCCTTCAAAAAATCCGGATTAGACTTTCCTTAATCCAACAACCCAACTTCCAAAGAGCATAACTTACTCATACAAACTCGGACTTGCGCAAACTCGGTGGCGTTGGAAAGATCATTGCAAGAGATTTCCAACCGTATCTGGAAGTACACCTTACTAATCCTGAGCTAGGAGTTATGGCCGTTTGAAGTTGACCAAAACTCAATTTTTCCTAACTTAAACAATTTCCAGATTTTCATTCTTTCAAAAAAGACTATTTCCAATTATTAGCTTCTTTCTAGTTATTTCAAATTGCGAGATGTTACAATATATCCCTCTTGGGAACATTTTTCCTCTAATGAGATTACTCTTACTAGGCTAAGGGTGTAATATCAAGTTCAAACACCCAACAATCAATTGCAAACAAACAACATGCTCACTCATAATTTAAAGAGTACTAAGAAGACAATTAGTACCTTAGTCTGCATTTTCTCCGGACTTAAAGAGATGTGGATATCTCTTCAGCTTCCCAAGTACCTTCCTAAACAAATTGGTTCCTCCAAAAGACTTTGATTGATGCTACTTCCTTAGTCTTCAACTTGAGAACTTGGCGGTCTAAGATCTGAACAGGAATCTCCTCATAAGATAACCCGTCCTTGATCCCAATATATTTAGTTAGTATGATCAATGAAGGGTCACCCATGCACTTCTTCAACATGGAGATGTGAAACACTGGATGAACCGCGACTAACTCTTGTGGTAGCTCTAACTCATAAGCTACTTTCCCAATCCTCTTGGATATTCGGTGAGGTCCGATATACCAGGGACTAAGCTTCCCCTTCTTACCAAACCTCATAACACCCTTCATGGGTGAAACTTTGAGATACACCCAATCATCTACTTCAAACTCCAACTCTCTTCTCCTAATATCAGTGTAGGATTTCTGACGACTTTGTGCCGTCTTCAATGTCTCTTGAATCACTTTCACCTTCTCCATCGCTTGATGCACAAAATCTGGTCCTATCAACCCTGCTTTACCAACTTCAAACCATCCAATAGGATATCTGCATCTTCTCCTATAAAGAGCTTCATAAGGAGCCATTTGGATGCTAGAGTGGTAACTATTATTGTATGCAAATTTGATAAGGGGTAGGTGATCATCCCAATTACCTTTGAAATCAATCACGTAGGCCTTCAACATATCCTCTAAGGTTTGAATAGTGTGTTTTGCTTGCCTATCCGTCTGAGGATGAAAAACAGTACTCAAAATCACCTTTGAACCCAACCTTTCTGAAAATATTTCCAGAACTGTGCAGTAAATTGTGCAGCTCTATTTGAAAAAATGGAGACCGGAACCCCATTCTTGCCACATCTTTAATATAAAGCTTGGCATAATCTTCTGCTGAGTGGGTAGTCTTTACCGGCAAAAAGTGGGCTGATTTTGTCATTCTATCGACAATCACCCAAATAAAATCATATTGCCTGCGA
The DNA here is from genome assembly GCA_029582625.1 of Solanum boliviense. NCBI lineage: Eukaryota > Viridiplantae > Streptophyta > Magnoliopsida > Solanales > Solanaceae > Solanum > Solanum boliviense. The sequence continues at coordinate 7,334 of JAJOOJ010015716.1, read as the reverse complement.
GACCTTGGTAAACCTGTGATGAAGTCAATATTAATCATCTCCCACTTCCATTCCGGAAGCTCTATATTCTGAGACAAACCAATTGGCCTTTGATGCTCTACTTTAACTTGTTGGCATTTTGAACACTTAACAACCAATTCTACAATGCCCTTCATCATGATACTCCACCAATAGAGTTCCCTCAAATCGCGATACATCTTTGTGGAACCCGGATGAATGGAATATCTGGAGCTATGAGCTTCCTCCATGATCCTTTCTTGAAGTCCATCCACCATTGGTACACACAATCTACCTTGATATCTCAACACACCATCTCCCCTTTGTTCAAAAGATAATACTTTTTGCTTACGAACATTTGCCTTCAATTCAAGCAATATAGGGTCTTGGTCTTGCTTTTCTTTCACTTCTGACACCAATGAAGATTCAGCCCCATTCATCACCACTGCTCCTCCTTCTGTTGAATCCATTAGCCGGACTCCTAAGCGTGTAAGTTTATGCACATCTTTCGCCAACTCTCTCTTTTCTCCCTCAACATGGGTGTTACTACCCATAGAAAACCTGTTCAAAGCATCAACAACAACATTAGTCGTACCTGGGTGGTAAAGAATACTCATGTCATAATCCTTGAGTAATTCTAACCACTTCCTTTGTCTGAGATTAAGCTCTTTCTGAGTGAGCACATATTGAAGACTCTTGTGATCAGTGAATACATCAACATGGACATCATATAAACAATAATGCCGCTATATTTTCAAAGCAAATACTACAACAGCCAATTCTAAGTCATGGGTTGGGTAGTTCTTCTCATGGACTTTCAACTGTCTGGAGGTATAAGCTATGACTTTGCCATTTTGCATTAACACACAATCCAAACCAACTCTAGGTGCATCACAATACACCACAAAACCTTGAGTACCACTACAAAAAAATCAGCTTTTACCGACGGATGAAATCCGTCGCTAATCTATGATATTCCGTCGCTAAACATGATTAGCGACGGATTATTGACTGTTGCTATATCGCTCGTTGATAATCTCTTAGTGACGAAAAATGTGTTCCGTCACAAATTTAGCGACGGACTAATCCGTCATTATATTTATAAATTCGTTGCTAATTTCACAATTCATTTCGTCATTTTTAATAAATTCGTGACAGATTTTTTGTTGCTAATCCGTCGCAATATATTCCGTCGTTTGAGCCAGCACATTTGGCGTAAAACAAGTTCGTCACTGGTCAGTCACCATATTTGTTGCTAAATTTTTTCTTGTAAATTTGATTTATTTTGTTTTCAATATGCTGCTGATATAATTCAAATTAAATTGCTAAATACCCCAAAAATAATAAACATATCAAATAATATCATAGATAGTTCAAAATATATAGAATATCGAAATCTCATATTTTTTATTCAAAACATCCAAAACAATATATCAACTGTTCTTAAAAGAACCTACATTCATCAAATATTTTTACTGCAGAATTTGTACTTTCCAAAAAGCAGACAATAAAACAAAAAGGGATACGATTGTCACGTGAAACTAATTGAGGATCAACCTCGTCCTCATTAGTAGTAGCTGAAGGAGGCACTAAGGGTGTCACTGTTGATGGGTTGTCAATGGGAGTACTCCCTTCTTCCCTCCCCATAACAACGGGAAGAAAGTGATTAGTAAGTGCAGGAAGCATTTGCTATACAAACTCATCCATATTTGTTATCGGTGTTGATTGAGAAATTGAAAGAAGTACTGATGATGAGGTAGAAAGTTTCTGCCCGTTGTAACTTTTGCTTCAGAACCAAGATTGTATATTCTTCTCTTCTTTTCTCCCCCCACAGCTTGATAAAATGCTTCACATTGATCAATATCAGCTTGAGACACTATTTTTTCCCGCAATATTTCTTCATATTTTTCCTGTATTAAGTAGAGGAAAAATGAAAGCATTAAACATTGGGAATAAAATATATTTTGAAGGAAAATACAAAAACATGCATAACCTTTTAAGCATTAGCATTAATGTACAAATTGGGCCTTCAAATTTCACGCTATGAAATTTAACAAACTATGGGATCTAATATATTTCAATTGGATCAGGTGAGCATATTGTGAGAGATCATGAGGGCACTTAGTTGCTAATTATGGCAACAACTAGACAGTCGAAGAACAAACCATCAATAAAGTGCAAGATCCTAATAAGAATGTGTTTTCCCTGCATGTTGTCAAGAAATGGATCAGCAGCCCAATTTGGAGAACCAGAATTCATTTAGTGTTCATAAACAAATGATTTATCCATAGAGAAAGATCAACTTCATACGAACATACCAACATTTCATCAAAATAAAGAAACAGAAGGAAGAATCAGACGACAGATCCGCAGAAGTTCCATTTCATGTATATGAACCATATGATCCCAACTAAGAAAACAACTCATTTCATACCTAAACAAAAGTAATACACACTATATATATCAATATTTTCTGTTTTGATCTTTCACTGTTCAATTATTAGTATTCAACACAAATTGCTTAAACCTTTCAATTTCACTAAAGAACGGAATTTTCAAAAGCTCCTTAGCAGTTGGCCACGTCTGGATTCTCTCTAAGACAAGAAAGAACAATCTCCTCAAACTCCCGCGAAAACACTCTTTTCTTTCGTTTAGCAAAATCCATCACTTTCTTAAGTATCTTATCCCTCTTGATCATCATATTTTTAAGTGATTTTGGAAATTTCTTCATAACTACATAAGAAACTTCTACAATATAATAATAGAATTTTTGGCCAAAAACATCCTTACACTAAATGTATAATTTAAGGTGCATCCTTGAACTATGCTTGTTAATAAAAAGCATCCTTAAAGTGTAAAAGATTTGGCAGTTTTCATCCTGCTGTTAAGCTCCGGCAAAAAACTAACAGCACCTACCCTTTGGCTGCAATTCACATGAATTTTCGCTAAAATCCCCAAATTACACAAAAAGAAGGTCGAGAAGAGAATGCTAAACATGAAAGGAAACCCCTTATACATAATTGGAGGCCAAAATACAAGTTGACGATCAAGCAGGAAAGACAGTTGTAGAATGTGTATATTGTTCAGCTAACACATCAGGTTTAAATAGAGGAACAAATCAAATTGAGAGTCTTATTGCAAATATTTCGGTAACTAACAGGTTTAATGGATTGATTGATACAGCTAATACTCAAATGTCCTCAAACTTTCATGCCCAAATCTTCTTTCTCAACTGTCTCTGATTCTATGCACTGTTTAGTTTCAGTTTTTACTCTTTCTGACCAATACCATTATATCTACATTGGGTGATAAACATCAATTATCAATGGAGAAGATACTATAGAGGACATGGAATAGTTGGCATGCTTACACGAATAGCTGGATTACTTCTACCTGAGGACTTGCCACGACCTCTTCCTTGAGCCATACCTATATACAAATATAATAGTGTTGTTAAACCAAATCAGAGAGAAACAACAAATTAAGCATAACGCATAATAATGAGAACTACTGCAGCAACATAAATTAGAATGAAACAGTTATCACTAGTACAAAATAAAGTTCAGCTACCTGAGTGAAATACTTTTCAATTAAGTGAAAGTGAGCTGAAGTATTAAAATTGCCGCTGACGTAAGCTTGCAGATAAACAGAAAGAATTGATGCCTGTAAGTACAAGAGTGTAATAGCTATCATTGACTTCTATCAGAAGAAATCATATAAATTAAGGAACAAATTATAAAAGAACCATGGACTTCTATTAGAAGCTTTACACAAAGAATTAGTAGAAATCTATAGAAAATTTGAACACAACTACAAGATACTAGGGAACTGGAGAAACTTTTTGAAAGGCTGAAATGCTAAATATTATCAGATCATATGATTTTGATAAGAAATCTGGACCTGATGGTTACACTATGCTCATCAAAGTAATATTGATATATAAACCATTTACATCAGAACTATCACACGATTAAGTCAAGTAATGCCATTCATTTAAGAAAATGATTTGTTGAGCTCAACAATTTAGAAATCAAGAAGGCACATAACACACTTCAGCTCAAGAATTAGTAGAGATCTGTTGAACACACATTATTAAAAGTCGAGAGTTAATTGATTTTAATATGGTATATCTTGGATGAGTTGCCTAACATTTAGCATGACTTAGTCATAGACTCATAGTTAAAGTCAGCTCGAATTTCGTAATCTTTACGCTAAGCAAACAAGCTCATCTACAATGTGGAGTGTGTATTGTTCTTTTGTAAATCTTCCTTTCGAGTAGATCAATCTGAGCATTGTTGGCAAGCTACAGAGTGCTCAAACTAAGGAACCTCTCATGAACCCACCCCTGCCCTGCCCTATTAATTGTTTTAAAATATTAGCTATGTCCCGCCCTGCCCTGCCCCACGTTGCCCCGTTTAAGTATTGCCCCGCCCTGCCCCATTAAACCTTTACCCTGCCCAGCCCTGCTCTTGACCTTCCCCATTGCCATCCCTAGTAAACTAACATTATTTATTACCAGAAAAACTTATCCAACCAAAATTATAAACAGAAAAATTAAACCAACACATTTTTTTGGAAAAAAAAAGAAGCTATTGTGGAGGTAAGGGAGGGGGAGAAAAAGAGTGATACCTTTTAATGAAGCGAATCAGGTCGACAGCCACTAGTCACAAACAAAAAAAAGCTATCTGCAGTATAAAATAAAGCATAAATCAGTGTGCAATTTACTTCGCAAAAAAAAAGTAAATCAGTGTTGAAATAAGACATCAACACTAAGCACGCTGCTGCAGAATTGGAGCTGTTAAATTAAAGTAACACTTGGTTATAAATGCAAGAGAGTAACTACATTATGCAAATTTGTTTCTCGTAAGATTGGTGTCACAAGGCACACTCTTAATGCAGAAAGAGCAGGCAGACTAAAATAAACTTATTTCTTGGTTAGCTCCAAAGGAAATGAAGGTTGCTTTCTTTCCGTGTTTAGTTATCCTATTATGCGCTCTAGCAGTAACAAACACGTTGTCACTCACACGTTGAAAATCAGAGGTGTCCATGTCTCGAAATATCTTGCTAGTGCACTAGAAAGAGACAGTAATAGTGTTGTTGCAGACATAAGTGGTGACACTAGTAAGTTTGAGTTAGCAGCAACCAAGGATGTTATATTAGATGTTGAGAAAAATCATAGAGGAAAGGGGGCAAATGGGGGTGGAAGTATTGCTCGTCAGCCACATACTCAAACACTGCACAAAATCATTAAGTTGTAATGCTAAAAGCAGCCCTCTATCTCAAATGTTTCATCAAATCATTGAATCTTTTCTTTAAAAACCCTATTTTCAGTACACCCAAACTTCTAAGCTCCTATTTTCAAAAAAATTCAACCTTACTTCCCGAAAACTGGAACCTCACGAAACCCCATTTCCCCAAAACTGGAACCTCAAATACTGCACATAAATCGGGTTTGATTTTGCACAACAACTATTGTCCCCAAAACAAAATACAATACTAAACTAAACAATTAATTGATTGAACTAAAAGAGTACTTACTTGTTAATAGAAGATTTACTTTAAACTTTGAAGGCATATAGAGCTACTGAAGACAGAGGAAAAAAAGAGTTAAAAAGAGAGTTCATCCATTGAAGATGGAGAAATGAAGAAGAATGTGCTCACTTCATCGATTGGAGATGGAGAGGTTGAGAGCTCACTTCTCAAATGAGAGTTCCATTAGAGAGGTTGAGAGCTCACTTTCTTCAGATGAGAGCGTAAATGTTGAAATGAAATTTTGCCCTAGGACATATGACATAAATAAATTTTGCAACGGACACTTAGCAACGGATTATAACATTCGTCACTACCAAATAAATATATTTATATAGATAAAATTCTAGCGACGGACTATATAATATAATTTTATAAAAAATATATTTAAAAGTTTAGCGATGAATTTTTCGTCACTAATTCCGTCGCTAAATATTAATTAAATTTCTCACGATTAATTTTTTGTTAAATCCGTAGGAAATTTTGGGCGCCAAACTTTCGCGCTGATATTTAGCGACGTAAAAAATATTCCGTCGCGAATCCGTCACTATATCATAACTCAAAAAAAAAATTTGTAATTCTAGCAACAAAATGGTAATTTCGTTGCTAATCTGTCGTTATTTAGTGATGGAATATAATTTGTTGCTAAAATCCGTCGCTAAATGCTGTTTTTTTAGTAGTGTGCTTTATTGTTGTCATCCTGACCTCGATAGAAATATTCCTTCAGCAACTCATCATCAATACGGTGATTCGGAACACCTCTTATAAACGCAGTGAATCTGTCCCAAGAGCTACTCACAGACTCTCAAGGTTATGCCACGAAATTGTTGACCTTATCTTTCTGATTGAGCTTCTTGGACACTGGATAATATCTTGCTAAGAACACATCCTTCAGTTGGATCCATGTATAGATTGAGTTATAAGGGAGCTCAGTGAACCATACAGCAGCATCACCTGTCAGTGATAGAGGAAACACTCGCAATCTAATGATATCTATATCGAAGTCTGGTCGACCTACACAACTCTTGGAAACCACCCTTAGTTTGGCTTTGTGAGCATGTGGGTCCTTCGATGGCAACCCCGAGAACAAGCCCCTCACTGTAAGCATCTGCATCAAGCTACTGGTCACCACAAATGTGTGCCCCGGAGGCAAAGGGGGTAGGACAAGAGGTCCATCAGAGTCAACAATATTAACGTTGCCCCTATAGTTGTCATGCAGTCGTGGGCCTGGTGGATCCTGCACCCTCAATGCATCTCCCAATTGATTTTCAGCTGGAACCTGGTTGTTCCCACCAACTACCCTCGGATGTTGCAACTCAACTTCATCACCTGGATTGCCTCCGATAGGATTAATTGGAACTCCTTGATTATTCATTCTTCGCAAAGTTCGGTTAAACTCTGGATCATAAGGAGTAAGTGGTTCACCTTGGCTCCGTGTACTTGACATACACTAAAGTTAGAACCTGAGAGAGACAAAAAGAAAAAGAAAAAGTAAAATTAGGAAATATTTGACTAAAGTTCAATAATGCAGTTAAAATTAATCTAAAAGCCAAAATTCCACGGCAGCGGCGTCAAAATTTCACTACTACATTTAACGACCATTTCTTAACGAGGGGACCTAAAACCGGTCGTTAAATATCAATCTGTAACGGCAAAAATTATATCCGGTCGTTAGAGGCAAAAAATAATTCACCACAACAAAGGTATAATATTCGGCCCCTAATAACACTAGTGTGCCGACGGTAATACTAAAATTAGGCGAGAATTAAATATCATATTTACCAAAAAAAAAAAAAAAAAAAAAAAAA
>JAJOOJ010015715.1:0-23341 GCA_029582625.1 Solanum boliviense | reverse complement strand
GCGTCTTGAACTTTTTTAGTGTTTGTAATTATTGGGGATATTGAATTTGCTTCTCTTTTATTTTCTTTATTAAAAAAAATAATTAGGTATTAAAAGTGGTAACTCCTACTAACATAATTTAATTATATGGGCCAAGTGGTAAAGGGTATTAAATAAACTATAGACTTGGCCACTAATTATTAACTATATTAGTTATTTATTAAATATTTGTCAACTAAATAGCCGTAGTTATTGAATAGTTCAAAATTTCCATTTAAAATTTTACGGAAAGAGTCAAAATTGTCTTGTTACTCAAAACGTCCTAGCGGGTCGTTACATAAGCACATGTCTAGTTAGTTCTTTTATCTTCTACAAGGGTAAACATGCTTTTTCTGTCTTTTTATATTCCTTAGTTGATACTATAAAATTGCATATCAATATGTTTCCTTTGTATCGGATTTCTCCTCCTTTATTTTTTCCACTTGCCGCACTACAATCAAAAATATCATTGGCAAACATTTTACAATGTCTTTATTTTCTTCTTTTTATAATACTACTATTGTGTATCTTCATTATTTACATATTTTTATCATATCCTAATATTCTTCTTCTTTTTATGATACTGATGTGTATCTTCGTTATTTATAAATGTATCTGATTCATATATATTTCATGAATTGATTAGTGTAAATGTATATTGGTATCACATCTCGCACCTAGAAACAGTACAACAAGTTTAAAATATAAAAATATTGATTTTTGAAAAGAATAAGGAAATCTGGAAATTGTCTAAGTTAAAGTGAGTTTTGGCCATTTTCAAATGGTCATAACTCCTAGCTCAGGATAGGTTAGGAGCAGCTCTTGATATGGTTGTAAATCCCTTTGAGTGATCTTTCCAACGCCGCCAAGTTTGCGCGATTTTGACATCATATGAGTAAGATATGCCTTTCGGAAGTTGGGCTGCTGGATTAAGGAAAATCCCCATCCGGATTTAGGGAAGGGCAAAGTAGTCTTTTCCCTAATTTATTTCCTAATTCATTTTTAAGGATTTATTGGGGTAAAAACATATTTTTGGTCAGATTAGAAAATTAAATTCACGTTTAGGGCTTAGAGAAAAGAGAAAAGAAGAAAGAAAGGGAGAAAAGCCAAGATTTCGCAAAGAACGTCAAGTGTTTGGAGTGGAATTTATCGGGGGTGATCTGTATTAAGGTATGTGAGATCACATAGTGTTGGGTTAGTTCACCCACACGCCAAACTTGTTTCAGTTCAGCAAATTTGGAGTTGTTTGAATGTTAAGAAAGTGAAGTTCTAGAAGAACATTGTTGAATTCTTGTTGGTTGATTGTTGAATGCCTAATGTTGATTTGATTCGTGTTTCTAGGTTGTTTTTTGAGTTAAATCTATTGGGTATTAAGAGTACTAATGATCCTAAGTGTTTGGGGAAAGAACTATGGAAGTTTAGAGGATTTAGAGATGAAAAACGGAGAAGAAAAATCGTCAAAAACCTGGGGAAGGGGATGGGGAGTCTTGCCAGCCAGCACGCCCCAAAAGGGGCTCTGAAGTTCACCCTTTGGGGAGACGCACCAGCCAGCGCACCCCAGCAGCTCCTCTGACGTTTGAGGGCTGGCGCCCCGCGTCTTTCAGAGCACCAGGGACACCAGTTCTCCCCATTCTTCCCCCACCTTTTCGTACTAGTTCCTAAGTGATGTACCTATGTTTCCTAGTTTATTCTAACACTCTAAGGTACATGTAAACATCATGAAATCATCTATAAACATGAGATCATAAACCTTGAATCCATAATCCAATTCAAGGAAAGTTAAGATCAAAGTCAAGAGAACTAAGAGTCAAGTCAAGATAAGTTCTTATAGTTTTCCAAAAGTCTTTTCCAAATGTTTTAACTTTGTTTTAAGACTTAAAGTTCAAGTTGAGTAAAGAGTAAAGATTGAAGTTCATTTCTTCAAAAGTATATGGGGACTAAGTATTCCCAAAGAGATCTAAAATGTTTTCACATTTAAATAAGAACGGAAAATGAGATTTCCAAAGAGCCTACGGGCTAGATTTCAGAAAAAAGTAATCGCTTTCTAAATGAATCAAGAGGGAAAACTTTGATTTCCAAAGTAGCCTTTGAGCTAAGTTTTGAGCACTAATCTTAAATCATAGAAGAAGTATGTTTTAAAACATAAGAACCAGTATATTTTGGTAGTATTATGCACCGCATTGCGAACGAGCATGAGTTTAGATAACTCACGTCACCATAGAACCATGTAGTCATCATGGGTAGAAAAGGGTCATAATTTTTAGATAAATCATTTTCGCAATAGACTAGTGGATCCATTAGGCAATTCAGGTTCTATACTTTTGGTCGGGTATAGGATGCGCTGGCAGCGTTATGTAGATCATTGTATCATCACTATAAACAGCTTTTCTTTATATTGCACTTCTTTAAACTGCTTTATATTGAAATGAGTTTGGTTAAGTAGTCATGAGTTGAGAAGAGCCAAGGTAAGTGTTTCTTTCAGATTCTCTTTCCAGCCTATATTGTTTTAGCATTCCAACCCGCATACTCGTACATTCAATGTACTGATACCAATTGGTCTGCATCTTATTATGATGCAGGCACAAGTAACTAGGATCGGTATTTCGGTGCATCGTTGATCCAGTTGAGCAGCTCAGAGTCAGTGATGAGCCTCCTTGCATGTCAGAGGACTCTTTTATTTGCTTTCAGTCTTTCAGTTATTAGGATGTTGTGGGGTTTGTCCCAATATCTATCTCAGTATTTTAGAGGCTTCATAGACAGTCAGATAGTTATTAGTGCAGATGTCTTTCTTTATCCTTCAAATGTTGTTTAATGACTTAAGTGCCATTTTGGCCAGTTTATTATTCTTTAAGTTGTTATTTGAGACTGTTTATTTGAGTTAAGTTTTCCGCTGAGTTAAGTAAGCCAGGCCAATGGTTCGCTTGGGGCCAGCAATGGTCTTCGAGTGCCAGTCCCGCCCAAGGTGTAGGCTCGGGGCGTGACAAACTTTGTATTAGAGCACAGAGTTCAAGAGTCCTAGGGAGTCTATGAAGCCGTGTCTATGGAGTCTTAGTTATCGGTGTGAAGTGCACCACATCTATAATTAGGAGGCTGCAACATTTAAGAACTATCTCACTTCTTTCACACTCATTTTGTGCGTTAGAGTTTAATCTCTAAAAAGTTTCCCTCTAATTCGTTCTTGCTCGTGCTTTTCAGATAACCATGCCTCCATGAAGAGCTGTTAGAGGAAGTCCTGCTAGGTGTAATATTGAGGAGAAAGAGTTACCCAATGTACCTGAAGTGCCACCGCAAGGAGAAGTTACTAATACTGAGTTCAGAGAGGCTATTAGGATGTTCAGTCAAGTTGTGACTAACCAAACTGGGCAGAAGAGAGGAGCTCGACAAGAAGATGCTGACACTTTAAGGATTCGTGAGTTCTTGAGGATGAATCCCTCAAGTTTCACTGGTTCGAGCACTGCAGAGGATCCAGAGAACTTTATTGAGGAACTGAAAAAGGTGTTTGATGTGATGCATGTTACTGATACTACGAGTGTTGAGCTAGCTGCATATCAGATGAAAAATGTTGCTAGGACTTGGTTTGATCAGTGGAAAGGGGCTAGAGCTGAGGATGCACCACCTGCAGGTTGGGCATGTTTTGAAGAGGCTTTCTTGGGGAGTTTCTTTCCCCGAGAACTGAAAAAGGCTAAGGTATGTGAGTTCCTCACACTTAAGCAGGATTCTCTAAGCATTCATGAGTATGGGTTGAAATTCACCTAACTGTCTCGCTATGCTCCTGAAATAGTTGCGGACATGAGGAGTAGGATGAGTTTGTTTGTTGTTGGTTTGGGTCGCCTGTCAAGCAAGGAGGGTCGGGCAGCAATGCTTATTGGGGAAATGGACATCTCGAGGTTGATGGTCTATGTGCAGCAAGTAGAGGAAGAGAAGCTAAGGGATAGAGAGGAGTTTAAGAACAAGAGGGCTAAGACAGGGAATGAGTTCGGGCAGCAGAAAAGTAATGCTAACCGATCATCCTTCAAACAGAAACAGAAGGACCCTGCTCCATCATCTGCTAGTGCACCTGCACCTAAGAACAAAGGTGAGTACAATAATCAGAACTTCAGAGCTAAACCTGCTTATTCTCAGGGTTGCGTGGCACAAGGGGGTAGTAAGCCTCCTGCATGCACCAAGTGTGGTAGAAACCATTCAAGTGTTTGTCGTGAGGGCTCCACTGGTTGTTTCAAGTGTGGTCAGAGTCGGCATTTCATGCGAGAGTGGCCAAAGAAAAAGCAGGGAAATGGTAATGGAGACCATAGATCCTAGTCTTCTTCAGTTGCTCCACCAGACAGAGCTGCACCTAGAGGGGAAACTTCCGGTACTAGTAGAAGAACAAACCGCTCATATGCTATCAACAGTCGCCAAGATCAACAGGATTCACCAGATGTTGTCACTGGTATGATTCAAGTCTTTGACTTTACTGTTTATGCCTTACTAGATCCAGGAGCGAGTTTATGTTTTGTAACTCATTATGTTGCTATGAACTTTGATGTTATTCCTGAGCAACTTAGTGAACCATTCAGTGTCTCTACGCCTATTGGTGAGTCTGTTCTAGCAGAGAGAATCTATCATGATTGTCCCATTTTCGTCAATCACAAGAGTACCATGGCTGATTTAATCAAATTAGGCATGGTAGACTTTGATGTCATTCTTGGTATGGAATGGCTTCATGCTTGTTATGCCTCAATTGATTGTAGAACTTGAGTCATCAAGTTTCAGTTTCCAAATGAGTCAGTCTTAGAGTGGAAAAGCAGTTCAGCAGTGCCTAAGGGTCATTTCATTTCGTACCTTAAGGCAAGGAAGTTGGTTTCTAAGGGGTGTGTCTATCACTTAGTCCGAGTTAATGACTCAAGTGTTTAAGTACCTCATATTCAGTCAGTTCCAGTAGTGAAAGAGTTTCCAGAAGTCTTTCCAGATGATCTTCCCGGAGTCCCTCCTGAGAGAGAGATAGACTTCAGTATAGATCTTCTTCCAAATACTTGTCCTATCTCTATTTCGCCATACAGAATGGCAACAGCAGAGTTGAAAGAGTAGTTAAAGGATTTATTATATAAGGACTTCATTCGACCAAGTGTCTCACCTTGGGGTGCTCCGGTCTTGTTTGTGAGAAAGAATGATGGTTCTCTTAGGATGTGTATAGATTATCGTCAGTTGAACAAGGTTACCATCAAGAATAAGTATCATCTTCCAAGAATTGATGATCTTTTGGATCAATTACAGGGTGTTTCCTGTTTCTTGAAAATTGACCTCAAATCAGGCTATCATCAATTAAGAATAAGGGAATATGATAAGACATCTTTCAAAACCAGATATGGTCATTATGAGTTTTTGTTCATGTCCTTTGGTTTGACCAATGCACCAGCAGCGTTCATGGAGCTTATGAATAGAATCTTCAAACCTTATTTAGATATGTTTGTTATCGTCTTCATTGATGACGTACTAATCTATTCAAGGAATGAAGAAGATCATGCTAGCCATCTCAGAATAGTTCTTCAGACTTTGAAAGATAAGGAGTTGTATGCTAAATTCTCAAAGTGTAAATTTTGGCTTGAATCTGTGGCATTCTTAGGCCATATTGTGTCTGAAGAGGGGATTAAAGTTGATACTCAGAAAATTGAGGCAGTGCAAAATTGGCCCAGACCCACATCTCCAACTAATATTAGGAGTTTCTTGGGTTTAGCTGGATATTATAGAAGGTTTGTAGAGGGGTTCTCATCTATTTCGTCTCTTTTGACAAAGTTAACTCAGAAAACTGTTAAATTTCAATGGTCTGAAGCTTGTGAAAAAAGCTTTCGGGAATTGAAAAAGAGGTTGACTACTGCCCCAGTTTTAACCTTACCGGAAGGTACTCAGGGTTTTGTGGTGTATTGTGATGCATCTAGAGTTGGTTTGGGTTGTGTGTTAATGCAGAATGGAAAAGTTATAGCTTATGCCTCCAGATAGTTGAAAGTTCATGAGAAGAATTATCCAACCCATGATCTAGAGTTGGCTGCTGTACTTTTCGCTTTGAAGATATGGCGCCATTATTTGTATGGTGTTCATGTGGATGTATTCACTGATCACAAGAGTCTTCAAATGTGTTCACCCAGAAAGAGCTTAATCTCAGACAAAGGAGGTGGTTAGAATTACTCAAGGATTATGACATGAGTATTCTTTATCACCCAAGTAAGGCTAATGTTGTTGATGATGGATGCCTTGAGCAGGTTGTCAATGGGTAGTACTGCCCATGTTGATGAAGAAAAGAGAGTGTTAGCGAAAGATGTGCATAGACTTGCATGCTTAGCAGTCCGACTGATGGATTCCACAGAAAGAGAAATATTGGTGACGAATGGGACTGAATCATCACTAGTGTCAGAAGTGAAACAAAAGCAAGACAAAGATCCCATTTTGCTAGACTTAAAGGCAAAATGTTCATCAACAAAGAGTATTAGCTTTTGAACAAGGGGGAGATAGCGTATTGAGATATCAAGGTAGATTGTGCGCACCTATAGTGGATGGACTCCAAGAGAGGATCATGGAGGAAGCTCATAGCTCCAGATATTCCAATCATCCTAGTTCCACAAAGATGTATTGCGATTTGAGAGAAGTGTATTGGTGGAATAGCATGAAGAAGGGCATTGCAAAGTTTATTGCTAAGTGTCCAAATTGCCAATAGGTGAAAGTAAAGCACCAAAGGCCCGGTGGTTTGGCTCAGAATATAGAACTTCCAGAATGGAAGTAGGAGATGATCAATATGGATTTCATCACAGGTTTTCCAAGGTCTCGCAGACAACATGATTCTATTTGGGTGATTGTTGATAAAATGACAAAATCTGCCCATTTTTTATCGGTAAAGACTACCTATTCAGCAGAGGACTATGATAGGTTATATATTCAGGAGGTGGTAAGACTTCATGGGGTCCCAGTCTCAATTATTTCAGATAGAGGTGCACAATTTACTGCACAGCTCTGGAAATCTTTTCAGAAAGGTTTGGGTTCAAAGGTGAACTTAAGTACCGCTTTTCATCCTCAAACAGATGGGCAAGCACAGTGCACCATTCAGACTTTAGAAGATATGTTGAGGGCTTGTGTGATTGATTTCAAAGGAAATTGGGATGATCATCTACCTCTCATTGAGTTTGCTTACAACAACAGTTACCACTCTAACATCCAGATGGCTCCATATGACGCTCTTTATGGGCAAAAATGTAGATCTCCTATTGGATGGTTTGAAGTTGGTGAAGCAGGATTGATAGGACCAGATCTAGTTCACCAAGCCATGGAGAAGGTGAAGATGATTCAGGAGAGGTTGAAAACGGAGTAGAGTCGTCAAAAATCCTACACAGATGTTAGGAGAAGGCCATTAGAGTTCTAAGTAGATGATTGGGTTTATTTGAAGGTTTCACCCATGAAGGGTGTCATGAGGTTTGGTAAGAAGGGGAAACTTAGTCCCAGATATATTGGACCTTATCGCATAGTCAAGAGGATTGGTAATGTAACTTATGAGTTAGAGCTACCTCAAGAGTTAGCAGTAGTTCATCCGGTGTTTCACATCTCCATGTTGAAGAACTGCATGGGAGATCCTTCATTGATTATACCAATTGAAAATGTTGGGATTAAGGATAACTTATCTTATGAGGAGATTTCGGTTCAGATTTTAGATTGCCAAGTTCGCAAGTTGAGGACCAAAGAAGTAGCTTCAGTCAAAGTCCTTTAGAGGAACCAATTTGTTGAGGAAGCTACTTGGAGGCTGAAGAAGATATATCCACATCTTTTTGAATCCGGAGGGAATGCAGATCAAGGTACTAATTCCCTTCTTAGCACTCTTTGAATTATGAATGAGCATGTTGATTGTTGCATTTACTTGTTGGGTGTTTGAACTAAGATGTTACCACTCTTAGATTAGTGAACTAAAGCTCATTCGATGACGAATGTTCCCAAGGGGGAGATATTGTAACATCTCGCACCTAGAAACGACTCTAAAGAGTTTAAAATATGAAAATATTGATTTTTGGAAAGAATAAGGAAATCTAGAAATTTTGTCTAAGTTAAGAAAGTGAGTTTTGGCCATTTTCAAATGGTCATGACTCCTAGCTCAGGATGAGTTAGGAGCAGCTCTTGATATGGTTGGAAAACCATTGGAGAGATTTTTCCAACTCCGCCAAGTTTGCGCGATTTCAACATCATATGGGTGAGATATGTCTTTCGAAAGTTGGGTTGTTCGATTAAAGAAAGTCCCAATCCGGATTTAGGGAAGGGCAAAGTATTTTTTTCTCTAATTTATTTCCTAATTCGTTTTTAGGGATTTCTTGGGGTAAAAAAATATTTTTGGTCAGATTAGAAAATTAAATTCACGCTTAGGACTTGGAGAAAAGAGTAAACAAGAAAGAAAGGGAGAAAAGCCAAGATTTCGCCAAGAACGTCAAGCGTTCGGAGTGGAATTCATTGCGGGTGATCCCTATTAAGGTATGTGAGATCACACAGTGTTGGGTTAGTTCACCCACATGCCAAACTTGTTTCAATTCAGCAAATTTGGAGTTGTTTGAATGTTAAGAAAGTGAAGTTCTTGAAGAACATTGTTGAATTCTTGTTGGTTGATTGTTGAATGCCTAATGTTGATTTGATTCGTGTTTCTGGGTTTCTTTTCGAGTTAAATCTATTGGGTATTGAGAGTACTAATGATCCTAAGTGTTTGGGGAAAGAACTATGGAAGTTTAGAGGGTTTAGAGATGAAAAACGGAGAAGAAAAATAGTCAAAAACCTGGGGAAGGGATGGGGCGTCACACCAGCCAACACGCCCCAAAAGGG
Organism: Solanum boliviense; assembly: GCA_029582625.1. Taxonomy (NCBI): domain Eukaryota; kingdom Viridiplantae; phylum Streptophyta; class Magnoliopsida; order Solanales; family Solanaceae; genus Solanum; species Solanum boliviense. The sequence continues at coordinate 14,503 of JAJOOJ010015715.1, read as the reverse complement.
GCTCTGAAGTTCACCCCTTGGGGAGACGTGCCAGCCAACACACCCCAGCAGCTCCTCTGATGTTTGAGGGCTGGCGCCCCGCGTCTCTCAGAGCACCAGGGACGCCAGTTCTCCCCATTCTTCCCCCACCTTTTCGTACTAGTTCCTAAGTGATGTACCAATGTTTCCTAGTTGATTCTAACACTCCAAGGTATATCTAAACATCATGAAATCATCCATAAACATGAGATCATAAACCTTGAATCCATAATCCAATTCAAGGAAGGTTAAGATCAAAGTCAAGAGAACTAAGAGTCAAGTCAAGAAAAGCTCTTAGAGTTTTCCAAAAGTCTTTTCCAAATGTTTTAACTTTGTTATAAGACTTAAAGTTCAAGTTGAGTAAAGAATAAAGAGTAAAGCTTGAAGTTCATTTCTTCAAAAGTATATACGGACTAAGTATTCCCAAAGAGATTTAAAATGTTTTCACATTTAAATAAGAACGGAAACTGAGATTTCCAAAGAGCCTACGGGCTAGTTTTCAGAAAAAAGTAATCTCTTTCTAAGTGAAGCAAGAGGGGAAGGTAGCCTTTGAGCTAAGTTTTGAGCACTAATCTCAAATCACAGAAGAAGTATATTTTTAAAACATAAGAGCCAGTATATTTTTGGAATAGTATTGAGCACCGAATTGGGACGAGCATGAGTTTAGATAACTCACGTCACCATAGAACCATGTAGCCATCATGAGTAGAAAAAGGTCATATATTTTAGATGAATCATTTTTCGTAATAGACTAGTGGATCCATTAGGCAGTTCAGGTTATATACCTTTGGCCGGGTATAGGATGCGCTGGCAGCGTGAGGTAGATCGATGTATCATCATTATAGCTCTTATTTGATGGTTGTCGGTTAGAGAAACTCCCACATAAGTTATTGTATTTTTATATACATCAGTTTATTGTATTTTACATACATTTCAGAGTTATGTTGTATCCTTGAACATACACAGAGTTGACATCATGTTTTTAAACAGCTTTTCTTTATATTGCACTTGTTTAAACTGATTTATATTGAAATGAGTACGGTTAAGTATTCATGAGTTGAGAAGAGCCAAGGTAAGTGTTTCTTTCATATTCTCTTTCCAGCCTATATTGTTTTAGCATTCCAACTCGCATACTTGTACATTCAATGTACTGACGCCAGTTGGCCTGCATCTTATTATGATGCAGACACAGGTAACTAGGATTGGCAATCCGGTGCATCGTTGATCCTGTTGAGCAGCTTAAAGTCAGTGGTGAGCCTCCTTGCATTTCGGAGGACTCTTTTATTCTCTTTCAGTTATTAGGATGTTGTGGGGTTTGCCCAACATCCATCTCAGTATTTTAGAGGCTTCATAGACAGTCAGATAGTTATTAGTTCAGATGTCTTTCTATATCCTTCAAATGTTGTTTAGTGACTTAAGTGTCATTTTGGCCAGTTTATTATTCTTTAAGTTGTTATTTGAGACTATTTATTTGAGTTAAGTCTTCCGCTGAGTTAAGTAAGTCAGGCCAAGGATTCGCTTGGGGCCAGCAATGGTCTTCGAGTGTCAGTCCTACCCAGGGTGTAGACTCGGGGCGTGACAATTGGTTAGCTTTGTGCTTTAATAATAATAAGGGATAAACGTGCAAAACACGTTCGCATAGGCTAGTTATGTTAAAAGTGGAAAGGTTTTATGTTCAAAGTTGAATAACCATACGTCTATTCTATATTAAAGTATTTTTTAAACATCTAATCAATTATATTTTAATAATAATGATAAATTAATTACAATGAAAATCCGCTATAGTTGGCTGAATTCCCTATGGTAATCTATTAAGTTGTTTGGAAATTAACAATCAATCTCTAGTATTACTTTGTAAATTCTTTATCTTCCAAGTGAAAATTAGTTGAAGAGTTGTAGACTTGGGTAATAAAGAGTTGTAACATAGGTGAAGGCAGGAGTAGAACTACAACCAAGTAAGGGTGGTCAGTCGAACACCCTTTGTCGGAAAATTAAATACCAATAGGGGTTGGTAGTCTAATGGTAAACATGCTCATTTAAGTTGTTGAGGTCATTGGTTCGAACCTTGCTTGTTGTGTTTTAACACAATTCCTTCTCAAAAAAATTAAGAAAAAAAGGGAAATAAACAGAAATATATTAGCTCCGTATTTTTTTATTTCTAGCCTTAATTAAAGATTATTTTTCACTATTATCTTTTTTATTATTTCTATAAAAAAAAAAAAAAAAAAGGAAGGGTAAATATGGGGAAAAAATCTCTACAATTCTCTTGAACTCTAAAAAATTCACTTATTTTGAAATTTGAATTATGAAAAAACATCCAACAATTCACTTAATATGAATTCAAGGAATGTACTTCACTAGTAGCAAAATTATTTTTCTTGACTTTTCTCTGTTAGTTCTTATTTATACATGTTACTTGTCATTCCAAAATACGGGTTGACTTACCTACACGTGAGTTATATTAGATGAGACATTACTCGAGTCTTCGGATCGTGACAAAGAATAGAACAAATATACAATATTCACCAAACTCAAGTCAAGGTAGAGATTTGTAATGTGACCTTTTTTATTTTGGCTCAATTTTTTATGGTCCATATCATGACTTAAGTGTAACGACCCGTTAGGTCATTTTGAGTCCTAGACCTATTTCCCTTATAAAGAACCTTTTCGTAAATTTTAAATAAAAAATTTAAACTATTTGTGTAAGTACGGTTATTTATTAAATATTTCATTCTTATTAGTTAGGAGTTAATGGGTCAAGTCCATAATTTATTTAATACCTTACCACATGACTCATGTATAAATAAGGAAAAAAAGGGGGAAAAGAAATTGTTATCGAACAAAAATTGTTGCGGCGTCGTCATCAAAAAGTGACAACCCACTTCTGATAAATTTCAAGTGAATCTTCAATTGTATTTCTGTTTGTTTACATTGATTGTTTCATAAATGAGTAAAATTAAATTATTATTATTATATTATTGGGAGGAAGCTTAGATGATTATGGGTGTAGTATTCACTGCACGTGAACTTGGATTGGAAAAGAGGCAACGTGGGTGGTATAAATTGAATAGGAAAAGTTGGAGACAAGTTTAATGACTAATGATTAGAAATAGTAAGTTAGGAAATTAAGGATGGTCAATGACAAGTTAATGAACGGGGATATTAGATTACATTAAAGTGACTTAGGCTTCAATTTGTGGTTATATTAGTTACGGGTTTCATGAATTAGTGGGTTGATTCCTTTTAAACAAATATTTGATTATTATATTATGTTTCAACTTATGATATATTGGTATATATAATTAAATATTAGGTGTAGTGTTTATATGAATATCATTAGATTAAGTTATTTGGGGGAACTAAGACTTAACCCTAGATTTGAAATTTGAGAAATACGAAAATTGACATATTAGTTGATATCAAAATTTAGGAAAGTGATTATAGTAATATGGGTGTCTGTAGACTTGTTTACTTATGAATTATGCATACTTGATAGATTAAAAACATTCTGAGGCATTGAGGAAAGGGGAAGCATTGGAGAAGTATCTTGCTTGACCTTGGTTCTTCAATTGAGGTAGGTTATGGTTTATTTTATGTGATAGATAGACTCTTAATAGTAATTAATAGTCATTGAGTGATATTGTAAATTTTTCTATGTACTTGATTGTTGTTGTTTGGATAATATATGTGTTGTTGTGATTGGTCTGTAATCCCAAGACCACAAAATTCATAATCTTGAACTTGTTCTATTAAAGTGATGCCTTGAATAAAGAAAGTTTAATGAACTATTGTTAAGGAAGTTGAAAGAGATGATAAAGAATTACAAATGAATTAACGATATATTTGGATCGAGTGTCACATTCTGACACTGTATCATAGGATCGAGTGTCACTTTCCGTCACGGTATTATTGGATCGGGTGTCACATTCTGATACGGTATTATTGTATTGGGTGTCACGATCTGACACGATATTATTGAATCGGGTGTCACGTTCCATCACGGTGACATTAAAGGAAAACATATTGAATTAACTTAACGCACACAATCTCAAAGAACCCATTTTCCCAAATAAGTGTGGTGTGGATGCATGAGTCCTCGTGTGTTCTTGGTATTGTGACTGATTTGCTTCAGTGTTGTTACCACTTTGCATATTTTTCGTTGCTTGCCACTTGCTAAGTGTTATAGTTGATTTCATGTTATTACTTTATGCATATTAGTTTCTATTTTGGGTCGGCTGATGTACATGCTGCCTTGTACTAATTCTTACTTGTGTTTTCCGTTGCTTTTCTTTTGTGGAGTGCAGCGAGTGTACCAACGACTATGACTCGCCCTCAGCTCTAGCTAGTTTCCGGCATATCAGGTTTCAGGTGAGCTATTCATTCGAGCTCGTGTTGGATTCTCTCGGTCATGCCTTAGTTTTCGGACACAAACTAATTTATTCATTTATTTTGATGTCTTTGATACTCTTAGACTTAGTATTTGGAGATTACATGTCCTTGATGTGATGACTTTCAAGTTTTGGGAAACGATATTTAATAGACGTTAGTGGATTTGTGTTTCTTACATTAATGAGATTTAAGCTTCCGCATTATGATTAATATTTTGTAAATTGAACGATAAATATAAGTTGGGGTTGAATTCATTGGTTCGCCCACCTAGGAGGTTAAGTGTGGGTGCAACTCATGACTCGTTTTGGATCGTGACATTAAGAAAGCTATTTTTCTTTCTTTTGTGAAAGATTTCTTATTAAATAAGTACTCCCTCCTTTTCAATTTATGTGGCATTTTTAGGGTTAGAGATTCAAATAAGTCTATCTTTGACTGTAAATTTTTCATTCTTCTTTTAAATATTTTGAATTGTCAATTATTGTGACTTATAGTACTTTTTACGTAGTTTATAAATATATAAATTTAATTTCTAAAATTTGAAAAATTCCATGCGTAAATTATTGTCAAACTTAAATTGTTCGACTCTCAAAAAAATAAAAAGTGCCACATAAATTAGGACAGAGGAAGTGCAAGATATTTGACAATAGTAAAAATTGATATATTCACATTAAAAGTTGAAATTTGTATCTTTCATTCACATCACTGGTAACATCAACAAGTTCATTTTATCCCTGTAAATAGAAAAGTTGGCCGTCAATTGTAAGACACCTTAAAGCACATGAAAAAATTTCATTGTTTTTTTTTTCAGGGTCTTTCTTTTAGAGTAATATGGTAAGAACATTGTTTGGTTACTTTATTTAATTTAATTCATGGACTTATACACCATATGTGATCTTACTTTATCCCTAGAAAATGGAGGGATAACTAATTTAAGGTTTAACAATCCTCCCCAAATGACTATACTATCCCCATATTCCTTTTCTAAATTTATTTTTTAATTTTATTTCCTTATAATTTATATTGGAATGGTTATAAATATTCCTTTCGATTCTCCAAATTGGTTTAGTGTAAGTTGATGATTTCACTAAATAGTTTTTTATTTGAATTTTTTTTATTCAATGTAGATCGTCAATTAACCACTTGAACTATTTTTTTAAAATGAGTTTTATGTATTGAACAATTTAAGTTGCCTTAAATCTATGTTAACGTTAAGATATATTTGACCAACAAAAAATTAAAAATACAATGTGCCATCAAGGTTCTCCTTAACGGTACATCACAACTCAAAATTAATAATAATTTTTTTATATATAAATGAAATAGAAAATCCTATAAAAAAGAAAATATTGTCCTGCGGTTAACTATCTTGACCCAATTACATGAAATAAACAATCTCATGATAAGACAAGGGTATAATAGGAAAGAATTATTTTGCAGAATTTTAAATCAAACACAAGATTAAGTGGAAAGCAATGAACCAAATACTTGATAAAAAATAATCCATGCATTACTAATCTATGCATTGTTAATCCCTACATTACTAATTCACGCGTTGCTAATCTCTGCTTTATGAATATTTGTACCAAATGCTCCTTTTAAGTGTTGAAAAACACATGTGCAAACCCATATTGGAGTGATCTTCTGACATATTCTCATGGAGTATTTGAGATTAATTAGAATAGTAGTGTACTTTGTACTCTTGTTTATACTGAAATTGATCTTCTCCGCATGTGGAATAGGTCACATGTCATGATCCAACCCACCGGGCCGTGCGGGCACCTACTCTAACACCTAAGTAGGAGTACCCTCATATCTCAATAGTTAAACATACGGAAAATTTAAAGAAAACAGATATACTTACAATAATTAAGATTTCATAAAAAAAATATCTTTAGACACACTTTTAGTTAAAACTTGTAAAGTAATTTAACAACTCCCATGGATCTAGTCTAAATAGGTACAAGAGGTACTAAGAATACAACTGGACAGGATAATTAAAAGACACAGCTCCCACCACGCAGAAAGAAGGATAGAAACTGCTAGAGAATCTCTTCGTCTTCACCTAAGGAAACATCATCAACCTGCATCCAAACTATGTCAAAAAGACACAGCAAGAGTAGTATCAGTACAACACGCGTACTGGTAGGTATCATCGGTCAACCCAACGCCCACCACATAACATAAGAAACCAACTAGTAAGATCATGAATTAAACCACTCGCTTCTTCACCTTTACCCTCTCTTAAAATACCTCCAAAATACACTAGCACTCGAACTATTAACCACCTTCCAGTCAACCTACTTACTAGGTACTTGATCATAGCCTAACCATTCTAACACGTAGAAAAACATTCCCAAATACGACTAGAAACATTCCAACTAACCGTTCACGTCATACCTTTACTTCTTCGTCACACTAACCAACCATGGTCACGTGGCACATGAAGCCCAGCTTTCTTCCCACTAAACCCAAACTCTTTCCCCAAGGTGAAATCCACCTAAGCATATTCATCACACACACTGCGTCTACTTCCCTCCATTACAACACACGAACAACCCTTACTATCCATTACTTGCCCCTTGAACACTTTGCCCTTCGACTATACCCAACAAGTCCAACACAAGGAACAATCAAATATAAACTATCACAACATATACCCATTAAGTGCAACATTTATAAGTCAATACAACCATATACTCACAAGCGCATATTGAGCATACACAACATCAACAACAGTTACAAACAACCACACATTTCTCAGGTCACACAATTATACCACATTATTGGTCCTCTCATGGAACCCAAACTCAAACAGTTAGCATGTCGGAACGTGGCAACCGATCCCAGTTAGTTATGCCAGAACGTGGCAACCGATCCTATAATAATGTCGGAACGTGGCAACCGATCCAAGTTAGGTATGCCAGAACGTGGCAATCGATCCCGTAGTTATTTCGGAATATGGCAACTGATCCAAATTAGTTATGCCGGATCGTGGCAACCGATCCAAGTTAGTTATGCCAGAACGCGGCAACTGATCCATTCAACACACCACAATCACAACCACAAGTATATCCTCAAGAACATACATTTAATTCATCAATTCATCAAAATCATAATTTGTTCATCTCATTTACAACAAGTGTGATCAACAATGCATCATTCATATACATACATGTATCATAATGAAGCAAGAACAAGCATACATCACACAATCATAGAATCACAACCATCACCTAAGAATTAATCCTCAATCCCTATCATATATGCAATAGTTTGACCATACTTAGCCCTAGCTCATCATCTAAGACCTCTTTCTAAGGTTTAATCACAATTCATCAGAAATCCTCAATTCAATCACTCCAATTTATGATCTAGCATACATTCATAATTCTAGTTCCATTTATGATTTCATATCCTTATTCTTGAAACAATTATATCCGAGCTAGCAATTCTAGAATCCCTAACAAGTTATCAATTTCTCTTCTCAAGATATAAACCCAATTACTTTGCTTTCTAGAAATTACCCATGGAATTCACTCGGTGCACGAAGGTCTACACATAAATCCTACCATTGATTTACATATATTACGTAGTAAGCATAGATTTATCACTACTCAATTCATAAAACCTATCATAGTTGGGAGCCAAGCAGTTGCACGGCGTTTTTGACCTCGATTTTGGTTTTTCGGGCTTTGTGACGGTGAATTTGGCCAAGAATTCGCAAGATATCACCATCCTCACACTAGAAATCTCCTTCTCCTTCCTTCCCAAGCTTAAAGCAGTTTTTCTGAGGTTTCTAGTGTGTTTTACAACTTATTTACATATTTTAGAAAGTGGAAAAAATAGGATTTCTCGTAATTTATGTTCTGCCTCGCCTATCCCGAACTGGCGCCAGCTTACCTCCTTGGCACCGCTGCCATAGTGGCATCTGGCCCGCTTTGGTGGGACAAGGGCCCAGATTTTTCCCAGATTTTGCTTCTCCTAAATAACGATGGTTTCGGGTCATTACAATAGATACCAATTTACTCCTCATTCGTCCCTCAACGACTAGTGCACGAACATCTCCTACCTTATTTCGATTTTTTTTACATTAAAGAATTGGTCCACTACGGAACCATGACGAGTGGTGACTTTTAATTAGTTGATACAAGTAAAGTACTATTCTCAAAGACCAGAAGAAAATTTGAGGCAACACATGAAGGAAACGAACACGCTTAATATGACACAGCTTGGCCCGCCAGGGTAGCAGCCCTCCCACTGAGGCGGAGCCGCTGTGGCGAGGATCTCCCGCCTCAGCGGGAGATCAGGGACTAGAAAAGGGGGAAAAAGGGAAATATTTTTCCCATTTCTCCGTTAAACTCATAAACTCTCCCAAAATCCTCTCTATCACTCTTCAACGAATGTCAAAACTCAGTTAATATTCTTGTTCCTTACGCACTTTAATCCTATATTTGATTAACAACGACTGCATGCCGATTAAGTGATTAAAAATAGCTGGTTTTCGAGTAGTTATTTGAAAGTAAAAGTAGATTGTTTGTTTTGACAAATAAACGTAGCATGGACACTTTCCTTATGTCCCCAACATCTCCACGACGTTCTGGGTGTAAGGATTTCATAGAAATTCGATCGAATCGATATCGAAAAGGTTGGGAGAAGTTGAAAAGTCTCTTTGCTTAAAACTTGAATTTGAGGGGTATTTATGGGTTATATTGCCGAAATAATTGCATATCTAGGTTCTAGGGTAGTTTATATACTCTGATATGCTGGAATTCTCTCGAAAATGGGGGTTTTAGGACGAAGAGATGCCATATCCGCGTTTGTTGTTCGTCCCAGATGAAGGTCGCTCTGGCGGCCTTCATCCCGCTGTGGCGGGATATGCCAGACCAATGGCATGTATCCCTTAACCCAGAATTTCCTTTCTTCTCATTCAACCCTTGCACTGTCTATTTCCATCGTGTACTAACTTAATATTTTTTATCACTCTTGAAGGCTTTTCTAATGGCAGGTTAGAATGAAGAAAACTTACCCTTTATCCAGTTCCCCGATGTCGCAAGTTAGGAAAGGCATCATGACTACCGCAACATGGGTTTCTGCTGCGAGAGAGGTTTTGTGCTACTTAAGTTAGAGGAGAAGGCGCCTTCTTTTTATGCTCGCCTGATGGAATTCGGATGGGCTCCGCTGACTGAGGATCCCCCAGATGCACGCTCTACTTGGTTGGGGGAGTTCTATGCCATCTTGCCTACTGTGCTATGGGACAACTCTCACCCCATCATCCGTATCAAGGGAGTTGACATTCCTCTGAATACCACAGCCATTAATGAGGCTCTAGAGGTACCAGAGGTCTCGAACGCTGGGTATGAGACCAAGTTGAGAGAGATGGATTTGGAGTGGCAGAGAAGCATTCTAGTTGAGCATGAGCGTCGGGATCAGGTTTACTGGGCTACTGCTGAGGGCATCACTAGCACGGACTGGTCACCTGATGCTAAGAGGTGGCTACACTTGGTGACTAGGAGGATCCGCCCGTCGGGCAACCATACAGACGTGACCTTTCCCCGTGCCTTGGTAGTGGAGTGCGCCATACATAGTATAGAGCTTAATGTAGGGGTGCAGATTATCTCTGAGTGGAAGATGTTCTACCGGGGTAACAAGAAGGCATTCTTTCTCCCTGGTCTTATTATTGCTCTGTTCAAATGGGCAGGAGTACCACTTATGGACCCCGACGAGGTACTTCCTATGGATCCCCCCTTTCACCCTCTTTTGGTTAGGGTAGGTTCTACTTTCAGGAGCAAGAGGAGGAGGACAAATAGAGCTAGCAGCAGTTAGGCAGTTGTAGGGTCGGACGAAGAGGGAGGCGACGACACTCGTCCCCCACTTTTTGCATCACAAGTAGAGGAGGACTTGGCAGCGGTGTGGAGGAAGATGGGGTACCCTATTCTCCCACCGTTCTGGTTCCCCCCAGCACTGCCTAGAGCTTGAGATGCTCCGACGCAAGTTGCGCCAGGAGAGGAGGAAGAACCAAGCAAGGGACCCCTTGATGATTCGGCTCTGGAAGACAGTGAAGATCATGTTTACATGTATCGCTCCCGGGCAGGAGATTCCCGTAGTGGAGAAGAGGATTACTTCCAGTTTTCAGTTCTGGAGGACGCCGTGACCGGCCTGGTGGCCTCGAATGAGTTAGATTCCGACACCGACACCTCTCAGTCACAGGGTTCTTGAGTTGCTTTGTTCGCCCCTCTTGGGCTTGTAAATTTTTAAGACATTCTATTTTATCTTATGATTTCCTAAGTTTTTGTAGGCATGTGAATACTAGTTTTTGTTGTCTGATGCAGCCTTATGTTAACCTTAAGGTGTTATGATCTATTACTTTTGTTGTTGAACACTGTTAGACTGGTAGGAGTGAGTTCGGATACCATTCGGGGTCCGAAATTGCGGTTAGGAGAAACAGGGGTGACAGGTTGAGGTTCTGCCTTACCTCATCTCGCTCTGGCGGTCTCTCCCTGGTGGGAATAATCCCGCCCCAGCGGCCAACACGGAAATGGAACCTTGCTAAGAATTTTCTGGGGTTTTCTATCTTTTCTAAATTTCACCAAGGTTCCCAGCTTTACTTAGCATGGTTAGAATAATTTTCATAACTAGGATTATCATAGCCTACTCTCCAGTTAATCCCATGATACGCAAGTCAATTCATTCTCGTTAATTCAGCACCACAACTCATACATCCACAGGATACACCCCGACATTTACAACTCGTATAATTTACACCAATTAGCCAACGCATTACACCTAATAAGGTTCAGACACATGTTTATAGTGCACGAATTCGCATCATCACATTCAACAAGTTCAATGCACATACAATTTCAATTCATTAGTTGGTTCATCCTATAGATGACCATTACTGGTCATCCATGCCTTTTTACAACCCCTAAGGCTAGATACCAATTCGAACCTTCCCAGTTCCAATTAACTTGTTGGTGTCTCTTCAGTCGTATCAACGACGTCTAGCTCACTTCGCTGAGATACCAATTGGAATCGAGAGATACCAATTGGACTAAACTGATACCACAAGCGACACTCACACGAAAGGAGAGAATAAGTGGGACAACTTCCTAGAATGCTTCCTAGCTTCCTAAAGATTAGATGTGGACGTCAACACACCAATCTGCATGAGTGTAGTCCACATTTTGCTCTTGTACTGGGAGACTGGTAACCTAGGATCTGATACCAATTTGTCACGATCCAACCCACCGGGCCATGCGAGGACCCACTCTAACACCTAAGTAGGATAACCCTCATATCCCAATAGTCAAACATGCGGAACATTTAAAGAAAATATATATACTTACAATAATTAAGATTTTATAAATAATATCTTTAGACATACTTTGAGTTAAAACTTGTAAAGTAATTTAACAACTCCCATGGATTTAGTCTAAAGGTACAAGAGCAACTAAGAGTACAACTGGACAAGATAATTAAAAGATAGAGCTCCCACCACGCGAAAGGAAGGATAGAAGCTATTGGAGAATCTCTTCGTTTTCACCTAAGGAAAAATCACCAACCTGCATCCAGATTATGTCAAAAAGACACAGCAAGAGTAGTATCAGTACAAAACACGCGTACTGGTAGGCATTATAGGTCAACCCGACACCCACCACATAACATAAGAAACCAACTAATAAGATCATGAATTAAACCACTCGCTTCTTCACCTTTACCCTCTCTTAAAATACCTCCAAATTACACTGGCACTCTTAACTATTAACCACATTCCAGTCAACGTACTTACTAGGTACTTGATCATAGCCTAACCATTCTAACACGTAGAAAAACATTCCCAAATACGACTACAAACATTCCAACTACCGCTCACGTCATACCCTTACTTCCTCGTCACACTAACCAACCATGGTCAGATAGCACATTAAACCCAACTTTCTTCCCACTAAACCCAAACTCTTTCCCCAAGGTGAAATCCACCTAAGCATATTCATCACACACGCTGCCTCTACTTCCCGCCATTACGACACATGAACAACCCTTACTATCCATAACTCGCCCCTTGAATACTTTGCCCTTCCACTATACCCGACAAGTCCAACACAAGGAACAATCAAATATAAACCGTCACAACATATACCCTTTAAGTGCAACATGTATAAGTCAATACAACCATATACTCAAAAGCAAATATCGAACATATACAACATCAACAACAGTTACAAACAACCTCATGTTTCTCAGGTCACACAATTATACCACATCATTGATCCTCTCATGCAACCCAAACCCAAACAGATAGCATGTCGGAACGTGGCAACCGATCCTAGTTAGTCATGCCGAAACATGGAAACCGATCTCATAGTTATGCTGGAACGTGGCAACTGATCCAAGTTAGTTATGCCGAAACATGGCAACCGACCCAAGTTAGTTATACCGGAACGTGGCAACCGATCCCGTAGGCATGCTAGAACGTGGCAACTGATCCAAGTTAGTTATACCGGAATGTGGCAACCGATCCAAGTTAGTTATGCCGGAACGCGACAATCGATCCATTCAATACACCACAATCACAACCACAAGTATATCCTCAAGATCATACATTTAATTCATTAATTCATGGAAATCATAATTCGTTCATATCATTTACAACAAGTGTGATCAACAATGCATCATTCATATACATACATATATCATAATGTAGCAAGAACAAACATACATCACACAATCATAGAATCAAAACCATCACCTAAGAATTGCTCTTCAATCCCTATCATATATACATTAGTTTGACCATACTTAGCCCTAGCTCATCATCTAAGGCCTCTTTCTAGGGTTTAATCACAATTCATCATAAATCCTCAATTCAATCACTCCAATTTATGATCTAGCATACATTCATAATTCTAGTTCCATTTATGTATGATTTCATATCCTTATTCTTGAAACAATTCTATCTGAGATAGCAATTCTAGAAGCCCTAACAAATCATCAATTTCTCTTCTCAAGACAAACCCAATTACTTTGCTTTCTAGAAATTACCCATGGAATTCACTTGGTGCACGAAGGTCTACACATAAACCCTACCATTGATTTACATATATTACGTAGTAAGCATAGATTTATCACTGCTCAATTCATAAAATCTAGCCTACCTGGGCGCCAAGCAGTTGCATGGAGTTTATGACCTCGATTCCGATTTTTCGGGCTTCGTGACGGTGAATTTGGCCAAGAATCCGCAAGATATCACCATCTTCACGCTAGAAATCTCCTTCTCCTTCCTTCCCAAGCTTAGAGCAGCTTTTCTGAGGTTTCTAGGGTGTTTTACAACTTATTTAGGTATTTTAGAAAGATGGAGAAAATAGGATTTCTCGTAATTTATGTTCTGCCTCACCTATCCCGCCCTGGCGCTAGCTTACCCCGCCCTGGCGCCAGCTTACCCCGCCTTTGGCGCCACCGCCCTAGCGGGATCTGGCCCATTATGGAGGGACAAGGGCCCAGAATTTTCCTGGATTTTCCTTCTCCTAAATAACGACGATTTCGGGTCGTTACATCACACCAATCGAAGCACGTTAAATTTGTTCCATCTTTATTTGTTTTACTTCCATTATTATCATTTTACTACCCCCTCCCCCACGTCATGTTTTAGGTGACATCCTTTCCTTTTTAATTTATCCCCATAAAAAATATCACCTTACTAAAACTAGAAATAATTTAACTTTCAAATTCTTATTTTACATTTAATGAAATGATTTACAACCACACAAATATTTATGGCTTGTTTTAGATCAAAAGTTTCAAAAGTTTTTTTTTAAATACCTATAACACTCCCCAACAAAGACGACTCCATACCCAAGGGACTCGAATTCGAGACATCTGGTTAAACATGAAGGAGTATTTATCACCCTATCAAAACCCTTGGTGGTGCACTACCTAGATTTTTGTCCTTAGAATGTCAGGAAGGGGGGAAATATTATTTTAAAAATATACTAAAAAAAGTAAGACAAACAAATTGAAACAAAATATCATTTAATAAGTAATAAAGAAGAGACATGGGTTACACATAGGAATGGGTGCAAATCTTTTGGATACAACA
>JAJOOJ010015714.1:0-14690 GCA_029582625.1 Solanum boliviense | reverse complement strand
TACCTTAAATGTCCAAGTGGGTTTTCGACCCCAAGTGACGACCTATCATTATTTATGTGCATATTTGAGAAATATTTATGCCTAAATATGGACCATTTGCTCTAATTAATTAAACTTTAGGGATTGTATGGCTAACCTTTCTGTGACAGATACGAAAACTTGATGATGAAATACAATAAGTGTTGATCTCGCCAAAAGGAACCAAGAAGGATGGACATACTAGAATTTCTTTTACTTTAGGAAGTACTTTACGTTGTATTTATTAGACATGTAATAAATAATTTCATTATCTAGTACTTTATTTTTGGAGAAATAAAATTGTTTAATTAATCAAGAGCAGTGGGATGACATATTATGGCAAATATACTTCTTAAATTTACGTTAGGCCAACCTCTGGCACAAAGAGGTCACAAGCATATTAGGACACTTTTACATGTTATCTTTGCGATATATTTGACTTTACTTGATGACTTGTTTACATGTTATTCTTACAACTTATTTGACTGTACTTGATGATTTGCATGCTACGTGATTTATTTGAATTATGTGAACATGACTTTACTTTTTCATTTAAAACTAACATTATTTCTGTCTTATTATTATTTTATTTTTTCCCTACAAAAGTTGATTCGTGTTGACAATCGAGCTGGCCGATCATCCTTACTTCACAAGGTCCAAGTCATCGACATTACCTCGACGTAGTTGGGCTATTCAAGGAAGAAAAATTACTATGACTAATCCAACCGCATCTGATCCAATTGGTCCAGGACATATCATGGTTCCTAATGACTCTCCCGAGACTTCAGAAGATAGAACTACTATTCAACATGATGAACATATCGCTCGTTTGACTCAAGAGATTGAGGATTTACGTAGTGAACTAACTCGGGTTAGGGACTTGACCAATTTATCCATCACACTCCAAAGTCCACTTCATGAACCTAGAAGTACTGCACCAAATCCACCTCGTTTTCCATCACTTGATTCACCAGTTCCTGAACATTTTCCTCCACAACAACCTCCGCCTACCAACAATAACCTTCCTTCAACTACCCCCACAAATCCATCAAATTTTCCACCCGTCTACACCCCTCTACAGAGTCAACCACCTACTTACACTACCTATGCTACTCTTCCTAATCCACCACTTGTCAACCCACAAAACCAACCTCCAACTCATACTCCTCATGTTTCTCTACCCACCAACACTTATCCACTACCTACAACTAATCATGTAAACCCATCAAATACACCACCTCCAATCCAAAATACGCCCATTGTCCAAACTTATACAGCTCAACATATACAAGGGGCACATATTGCCACTCCTTATGTGCAACATGTTCCTCAAGTATATGCGGTGGAAACTCAAGCCTTTACCAACCCAATACCGGTCAAGTTTCAACCCGAGGTAGATCAATATGAGGAAATGGAGAAGGATGTCAAGGCAAAGGCCGATGATGTGTTAGCTAGAGAGATTCGCGATCTTAAGGAAGCAATGAGAAATCTCCAAACTACTAGGGGAAACAAAAGCCTAGAATATGAGGATCTCTGTGTGCAACCTGACATTGATTTGCCTGTAGGGTACAAACTGCCAAAGTTTGATACTTTCAATGGAATTGGTGATCCTCATACACATCTAAGGGCGTATTGTGACAAACTGGTAGGAGTGGGAAGAGACGAGAGGGTCAGGATGAAGTTGTTCATAAGAAGTTTATCTGGTGAAGCTCTTGCTTGGTACACACAACAAGATCTCCATAAATGGCATGGTTGGAGTGATATGGCACAAGACTTTATGGATCGATTCAAGTTCAATACCGACATCATACCAGATAGGTTCTACCTCACTAAGTTAAAGAAGAAGTCTACTGAGACATTTCGTGAGTATGCTCTACGTTGGAGGTCAGAAGCAGCTAGAGTCCAACCACCGATGAGTGAAAGTGAAATGACTGCTACCTTCATTGAATCCCAAGATAACAGTTTTTACTATGAGAAAATGATAACCATGATGGGACAAAAATTCACAGAAATCATTAGAATGGGAGAAATCTTGGAAGAAGCGATCAAATCAGGAAGAATCCAAGACTTTACAGCCTTGCATACTGCAAGCAAAGTGATTCAATACGGTTCTATCAATGGAAACAAAAAGAAGAAAGAAGATGTATCTGCTGTCATGATTGACCAAGGGCATAGGCCGAGTCAAGTTCATCCCTACCTAACTCAACCACATCAACCCATTTACCCTTACCAATTTGGTGAAGCCTCACCGAGTCTCTACCATTCTCCATCAACTCCTTACCATGTCTACAACACCCAGGCAAACTACTATCAACCTCGAGCTCCTACCTACAATAAACCACATTCATACCAACCACTCCAAGCTTCAACTTATCAAAATCGACCATATGCTGCACCTAGAGCTCGTCCAAATCATGAAATCAAAACCACTCGCAACTATACCAAAATAGCCGAACCATTGGCTCAGTTGTTTGAGAGGTTGAAAACAGCAGGTATGATACAACCGATTGAAGGGAAAATTCCTGATCCCATTCCAAAATGGTTTGACGGTTCCAAGCATTGTGCCTATCATTCTGGAGTTGTTGGACACGACACCGAGGATTGTTATGGTCTCAAAAACAAGATTGAAGCTTTGATTAAAGAAGGAGCAATCCAACTTACTGGACCTCAACCCAACGTGAACAACAACCCTCTGCCTAAACATGGAAATGCTGATGTGAATATGATAACTATAGAGGAAAATGTGGTGCTGAACGGAAGTATTGTGCCCATTAGAAAAATGGAAAATGATACTTTATCGGCCTTTGGTGCTCCTATCTTAACGACCCAAGGACAAGCAGCGATAGAGGTTACTGCTACAACATCGTACATGCCTCTCTACAACACCGAGACAAAGATCATTTGGGGTTGGTAAAAGCTGGATATAGAATTATTGTTGGTAATATTGGAGATCAATGGACTGACTTAATCGGAGAAAACGTTGGAGCTCGTACTTTCAAAGTCCCTAACCCTATGTACTACGTTGATTAAAACTAAGAAATTTTAATTAATTAAGCATGCTAATAATTAACAAAGGAAGCAAGTAACTTTTTTATTTTGTCACATGTGAGATATGATTATAAGCTCACTGTTCCAGTATAATTTATCATGTATTTGACTTTTCCTTTTTCCTTTTCCCACTCCCTTTATCATAATAAGAAAGAATTGCTTCAATTTTCTTTTTTCTCAATTGGCAATTGCATTCCTTTATTTTAAAATTATGAAATGTTTTAGTTTCATCAATATATAAGGCATGTTATGTCGTAATTTTACTAACCTTAGAAAAATCACTATTTGAAATGTTCTTAGTATAAAACAATTTGAGAAAATACTTAGAAAAAGGTCTCCACTTAATTTTTTAAAGAAATTAAGAAAACCTATAATTTTCAAAGATTTAAACAAAAAAAAACATTTGAAAATTCCAAAGAGGGTTCGGGGTTCAATTTACACTTCGAGAAGGGTTTAAGCATTCGAAATGTCCGCTAACATGCGGTTGACCTGCGACTTAACTAAAATATATTTGACTATTTTTAGGGAAATAATGATTTAACATAAAAAGTAATAACTTACCATATTTGATTAACTTTGAGAAAATAATTAAATGAATGACACATTTTATTTTATTTTTTATTTTTTTGTTCAAGAAAAACAAAAGGGACCTAACTTGTTAGATTTGAATTAGAGACAAGTGATTAGAATTTTAACAAACTAGATTAATTAAAATTTATTTGACTCATACTAATTTGAACTAATTTAGTTGATAAACCAAGAAATCATTTTAAACTAATTAAAGACAAATGAAAGTTTTAACTAAAAACAATATTTAAATATGTAAAAAATACAAGAGTTGATAAAATTGAATTTTTATTAAAATCTTAACATAAAGAATATAGTTCGTCTTTTGGGGATTTAATTGAGTTAACTAACAATTTTAAAGTTAGAGTTAAATAAAATTAGTCAGGCATAATCAAAACAATTAGGAGAGTAAAAGAGATAATGAAATTGGGCCCCTTTTTGGGCCAACTTCGCTGCAAGTTTTGGGTTTTAACCCAATCCCGTTTCTGTAGACATTGACTGCATATCAGTGTATATTGGCATGTATATCAGCTCTTTCCATGTATCTCCTGCTTCCAAACACCTGTATTTCGCCTTAGCCCTGTATTTTTGCATTTTTGAGCTGTATATCGTTGTATAATGAGTGTATACTGCTGTATACAATATGTATACAGCCCATTTCTTGGGCTTTGAACATTTATGAACTAATTTCTAGCACTACGTTGGGCCTTAGAGATCTGTAACGGCTTCCAAATACATAGGGGGGTTGACTCGAGAAAAGGGTAAAATTGAGCCTTTACGGCTCATCTCGAAGATGCAAGAGAGAGGTCCACCATGGACTCGGAAGGGGTGAGTTCATACAAAAAAAAAATGCAAAGTAATTAAGCAACATATGGCTAAAGGAATATGGATTTGAACATAATTTTCAACCAAATTAAACACGAGAGGGATTAACAAAACTACTGACCATTTTAATAAAATGGGTAACACACTATTTAATGCACATACCAAGGCAATAATTTGTTCCTTTTTAGCCAAATTGAAGAAAATGATACAAAATGCAGTGAACTAACTATGTTGTAAAAAAAAACGTGAATGGGGGCAGCACTGTTCGGAGCGAAGGTGGTAAACATCAAGACACGGATTTAAGAAAAATAAAACACCTATGAATTGAATGAAGAGAAAACCAATGGGTATTTGATTTTAGAAAGGCTAAAACACAACTTAGATATTTGAATAAGATGACTATTATCCAAGATCTAGCCATGGCAAATAATACCAAATATTAACCACAAATCTAAGGCATCACACCAAAGCAAGGAAAGATTGAATTTCAACAGAAACCATAAACATTTTATGCTAAAAAATGTATGACCTTTAAGCATGGATAAGGAAGCGAATTAACACTAGCAACTCTAACCAAGGAATAGAAAAATAAAGTAAAAATGGTATGTTTGTTCTAAGTGTGAAAATCGTAGCAACTCATATATAAGAGACATATGGAACAAAGCATTAACAATCACTGTTTGGCACATTCAAACGAGCCCAACGAGCATCACATGAACACCAACACTTCGAAAAATAAATAAATAATGTGCTACAAATGGGTATGAACCAGAGATGGCCATGGACTAATTTTATTCCAAATTATCCTTTAGGAATCTGTCAAATGCAAGATATATATGATCAATACATGATGTGAAATACGTGAGCGGAAATTTTTTAAACTAGATATGGACAGATTTTGAACATGCTTTAAAGAATGGAAACCATGTAGAACATAATTCGTTTGGCACTCCAAACATATAACAGGACAACAAACATTATTTCAACAATGAGAACAAGGCAGTAACATGGCGCTTAATAAATAAATAGACTAAAACTTGAAGCAAACATCACAACCACGAGTCCGAGAAGACCCCCCCACAGACTCGAATGACATTACCTCATCTCGGAAACGAAATATGCATCACTAATTTCAGAGGAAAGAAAGATATCGCTAAGACTCAAACAAATCAAATACGGGTATCTTTGGAATACTACATCATTTCTACTAACTGAACTCAAAGTGAACAAAAGGGATACGAGTTATTTACCTTTTAAGAAGCAGAGAACTGAAAACGAGCAGGGCAGCGATTTCCACGATTCTCCTACCACACTAGTTCAGACTCGAGCAGACAAAAGGAAACAAATAAAATCGAAACCAAGTGACCTTTTGTAAGCTATTTTCGTATGTGAAATCTTGCCCTCAAAATCCAATCTTTTTTTTCCCATCCCCTTAATCACTGAGGGAGAGAACTATATATACGAAAAAATGGAGCAACTCTGGGGGGGGGGGGTGAAGTAGTTGGAAAATTTCAAAAGAAAATTTGAATTTTCCTCTACTCCTTTTCGAGATAAACAGTGAAGGGGGATGGGAAAAATAGTGACTTTCGCGAAAAGGGGACGACGAAGTGATCGATGTTGAGACTGCTAGGGTATGGGTTCGCAGAGTAGTTGGATGAGATTTTCGAATTTGTTGAGATTTTCTGGGTTGCGTCTGGATGATGAAGAACGGGGTGGGGTCGGTTTTTGCGTGGAAAGGAAGAAGAACAAAGAGTACAGGGGTCGTTTGGTACTAGGTATGTACGTATGGTGCGATGTATTGTATTGTTGATTGAATTGGGTCTCTTTTGTGGGAATGGGTTGTTGGGCCGGTTGGGATTGTTGTTTGGAATCAAACTTGGGCCACTGAAAAGTTAAAAAGAGGCCCAAATCTGGTCTTAATTTGTCAAATTTTGGGCTTAAAGGGGGTTGAAAGATTTGTATGAAAAGTGGCTAAATGAATTGCAAAATTAGCCACCTAAAATTTAAAATATAGCCAATTTGAGTTAACTAGATGACTTCGGCTAAACATAAATAAGACGAATTAATATAATTAACTAATGGGCTTCTTAATCTTAACGAAATAAAATAATTAATTTACATATAAACCAAATGACTTAGAATTATAACTATAATTTATACTAAACTAGAATGAAAAATAAAATCCTTTTGAGATAATTTTTGAATATTCATAAAATATACTAATTATACATATTTATATAAAACACATATATTTAAAGAATATAAAATGATACAACTATTCAAAAAACTTGAAAACTATATTTTTTCGAAATTTTATAAAACCAATTATTTTAAATCGTTTGCAATTGAAGAAGCTTGATGATTAATATACATTGTGGAGGTCAAAAATTGGGTGTCAACAAGGCCTCTCTAATAAAAATAATTTTAGGGGTAGTAAATACAAATAGGGCTAAAATATTTATTGGCATGCATTAGTTAATTGTCAATGAATTCAATGTCATTATAGGCTTTAGGGACATTTACACACAGGGCTAATTACCGATAAATTGAAATATATATTTAGCGGCAATTAAACTATTGTCGTAAATAAATTACGCGAAAGATAAAAAAAAATTAAATTAGTGAACGCACAATTAACATCTTATTTTATTGAGGAACTTTCGCATATAGCCACTCAAAAATAGCCTAATTACTCTCCATAGCTATAGTTTGATAATTACAATTTGTAGCTACATGTTATAGGGAGGAAAGAGGCAAGCGAGACTGGGAGATAGAGGAGAGAGGTGAGCGAGAGAGGGCAAAGAGTGGGAGAGAGGTGAATTGTATGTGTACATCGGTTAGATAATTGTATATTATACATATTCATTTGTATAAATGGCAAGCGAGATTGGGAGAGGGGGGGAGAGAGGCGAGCGAGACTGGGAGAGGGAGGAGAGAGGCGAGCGAGACTGGGAGAGGGAGGAGAGAGGCGAGCGAGAGAGGACAATAATTTGTATAATTCACATCTCGTTTGTATAATTCACGTGTTTTTGTATAATTGAGTAATATAAAGTCTGAAATTATACAAATATAATAAAACTCGAAATAACAAATTGATACAAACATAAATATATGAACTTTAAACACTTATACAAAATATATTATACAAATTACATTATATAAATTATGTTATACAAAATCCAAAAACTATACGTTTATACAAACAAAAAGATTGAATGTATATGATGACAAAACTGAAAAACCAAAGGATATCATCGTCATATACAAATATAAACAATCGTTTACAAATACAAATCAAACAAAGAATTGTTAGCTGCGAATTATACAAATATGGCGAATTATACATATACAAACGTGGCTAATATACAAACTGGTAGTCAGTCCACGTAATTAATGTATAGTGTTAGTCATGAGTGATAATTATGGTAAAACTATAGCTATGATGAGTAATTAAGTAGTAGACATATAATTTTTTGTCAGCTAAAATATCATCAGTCTGTTGCATGTAAATAACTAGGTGGTTATATACAATTAACATGACAATAACAAATATTTAATCAGGCTCAATAGATTTTATTAATTAGCTAGTAAACCAACATCTTAATTAACGTATACAGTGGAGATGACCAAATTTTCCATGCATATACTTGTATTTTAAAATCAAATTTATACACATCTTATATTATGAAAATTGTACACAGCTTACACCTCTATACAATATATTCATTGAAACTAATATACTAATATATGACTAGTAAAAGATAAATTGGAATTGTAAACAATTTTTGAATGTAATTTTCATATAATTTTGAAGCAAAAGAATTTAAAAAAACTGATATAAAAATGAGAAATTTCTATCTAATAAAATATTATAATTAATAAAAAATATTGATAACTTACATGTTCAAATTGTAATGAACTCCAAAAAAATAAATCAAATTGACAAAAACAAGAATAAAAAAAGAGACGCAGGAAAAAGGAAGAAAATAAAATCTGAATCAGTATTAATTTTTTTTTTTATATCTATGTATTTTTTGTCAAATAAAAATCAAGATTATGAAAAGAGAAGAAAAAAAATACATAAAAAGAGAATTTAGAAAGTGATGTTAAAAAGAGAACGTTACTTAACAAACTTATATTATTATATTAAAGGGAAAATTACGCGGTTAAGCAAACTTATACTACTTAATTACTCATCATAGCTGTAGTTTGCTATAATTACCACTCACGACTAACATTATACATTAATTACGCGGGCTGACTTCGAGTTTGTATAATTAGTCATGTTTGTATATGTATAATTCGTCAGAATATACAAATACATATGTATAATATACAATTATCTAACCTATATACATATACAATTCACCTCTCTCCCACTCTCTGCCCTCTCTCGCTCGCCTCTCTTCTCTCAATAATCTCACTCGCCTCTCTCCTCCCTCTCCCAATCTCGCTTGCTATATATACAATTGCATATGTATAATATACAATTATCTAACATATATACATATACAATTCACCTCTCTCCCCCTCTCTGTCCTCTCTCTCTCGCTCTCTCCTCCCTCTCCCAATCTCGCTCGCCTCTCTCCTTCCTCTCCCAATCTCTCTTGCCATATATACAAATATATATGTATAATATACAATTATCTAACCTATATACATATACAATTCACCTTTCTCCACTCTTTGCCCCCTCTCTCTCGCCTCTCTCCTCTCTCTCCCAGTCTCGCTCGCTCGCCTCTCTCCTCCATATAACATGTAGCTACGAATTGTAATTATCAAACTATAGGTATGGAGAGTAATTAGACTATTTTTGAGTGGCTATATGTGAAAGTTCCCCTATATTAAACATGGGAAACTGAAAATCCTCCTGGCCAAAACCTAACCTCTTAAAAGGTATTTTTTCCGTTTAAAAATTAATGACCTCATTTCCTTTTTAGTTTGTTTTAAAGAGAATGACCCTTTTCTTTTTTTGAAAACATTTTAATTTCAATTTTTCACATAACATGTTTAATACTAGAAAATTAAAGAACATCTTGATACATTTTACATAACTTAAATTTAAAATCACAAAATCAAAAAGTCTTTTTTATTTTGTTCAACTCCGTGCCAAGTCAAATTAAGTCATTTTTCTTAAACAAGACGAGTACAAGCTAAGTTACAAAGTAAATGACAAACAAAAAAAAAGTTTTAACCAAAGACTCAAAAGAGAACCACAGAATGCTTATCTTGTCAAATCATAATTCATGTTGTGAAAAACGTGATGACCTAGCTGTTTGATTGATTTTTAGGAAGTTGAGATTGAGGCTCTTATTTAAGACACCATATCCTAGGAATATCATCACAACATCTTCTTTAATTTTCTCTTCCATCAAAATGAGGTCATGTTTCACTATTCTCTTGTTATTTTCAGCTATAGTAGCTGTGGCATTGGCCTCTAATGTTGAAGAGGTGATAAGCCAAGTAGTAGAAATTCACCGTCTAAGGCCACAAACTGGTTCTGCTGGTTATACCGTCCCACAATTGGACTGTCTTAGTTGGCGACTCGCCGTGGAGACGAACAACCTCCAAAACTGGAAATTGGTGCCTAAAGAATGTACAAACTATGTAGGTCACTACATGTTAGGCAAACAATATCGCCACGACTGTGAATATGTAGCCAAGCAGGCTATTGAGTATGCCAAAAGCCTCAAACTTGGTGGAGATGGAATGGACGTTTGGGTATTTGATATTGATGAAACCACTCTCTCAAATGCTCCTTACTACGCTCGATCTGACGTTGCTTTTGGGTAATGTTACGTTTTTTGTAGTAGGTACATACGTATATTAGCGTTTATTTTTTGCAAAATGAGTAACCAATGCATTTTTGTGCAGGGCTATAGCGTACAACGCTACAAAGTTTAATGAGTGGACCGCGGAGGGAAAAGCGCCAGCCATTCCATCGGTACTGGGTCTATACAAGATTGTGTTGTCTTTGGGGATCAAGCCCGTTTTCATTACAGGGACGAGAGAAAATTTCAAACAAGTGAGGATTGCTAATCTCAAGAAAGTTGGTTATACCAACTGGGCAGCGCTCATACTAAAGTAACCAATATGTTCATATTTTCACTTTATTTGTTCTTATTACCACATAGTATGTACTATATGTTATTAATTTATTCGTTTTAATTTATGTGGTTACAGGGGAGAAAATGATTCAGGATCAGCAGTAGAATTTAAATCGAGCAAGAGAACAGCATTGGTGAAAGCTGGATATAGAATTGTTGGTAATATTGGAGATCAATGGAGTGATCTTATTGGAAAAAACGTTGGAGCTCGTACTTTTAAACTCCCTGACCCTATGTACTACATAGGTTGACTCTAACCAAATTTTAATCAACAAAGCTAAGATGGGGTAGCTTTTTTATTTTGATATTTGAGATATTATAAGCTCACTGTTCCTAATCCCCCCATCACTTTGCTATAAATAACGACTTCCTTCAATATTTTAATTATGTTCCTTTTTTTATTAATTTTAAATTAAAAGACGCACATCTCTACTTTTTTCTCATTTCAGTTTAGACTCTAGAGGATCACATCACCACATTAATTAAATTGAGCAACGAAGTACCTTCCTTCAAAAAACGAAAACTTAGTTTGACGAGAGAGTTTAAAAAAATTTTAAAAAAAATTAAATTTTATGATCTGAATTTAAATTTTGTCAAAAAAAAGAAAAAATCTTTTTTAATAGAACAAATTAAAAAGTCAAGTAGATTATTCTTTTTCAAAAGTAGTAAATAAAAGTACACTAATGAAAAGGGGAGAAATTACTCTCTTTTTTTGGTTATAAAAAATGACAACTGTTACCTAACGATTATGGAAATTGCTTTGTGCGATGTGATATGTTTAGATGTTGAAAGGTTTTCATTAAAAATAAATAGTATGATTTGTCAGGTATAGTACGGTGTACGTATACACTTTCTCTTTCTCAAAATATTGTCGTTCTTGGTAAAAATATTCCTTTAAAAGATTAGGATAAGTTTTTTCTAATTTTATTATCTTTAGTAGTAATTGCTTGCTCCGTTTATTTTTATTTATTATATTTGGATTTGACTTATCCAATAAGAAAATAATAATTGATATGGTTATTTTATCATACTATTTCTATTAATTTATAAGGTTTAATATTAAGTCTTGAAAAATATTGTGGGTATAAGTAATCAATATTAAAAGTAGGGAAAAGGCTCAAAATAATGTGTAAAAAATGGTTTTGCAAAACCACCGTTAAAAAATAATGGCTTGAATGAGCCTTTTCTTAAACAGTAATGGCATAGATGAGTCAAACTTTTAACGGATGACATAAATGAGCTTTTTCTGAAAGTTCGATGGCATATTTGAGCCTTTTCCCTTAAAAGTAAAACAATGAAATATAATAGTTATCTTTTTTTATATGTTAAAAATGATGAGTAAAAGTTAAAATATATTTTTGAAAATAATTGATAAGTAAAACTGAATAAAGGGAGTATTGTTTTTGAAAACTACAAGTAGCCCAACTATGCCACATTAATAGAAAATTACTATAGAGAAATTATATCTTTAAGGCGTAAATAAGTTCATAAAATAACAAACCTCCTAATTAATTAATGTTTTCTTAAAGGATGTGTAAATGATAAAAATATGACAAGTATTTTAAGACACATAGTAATTAAATGTCAAATACACCAAGTATTTGGTCATAAATTTTAAAACTTTATCTTCAAATATCTTTTAATCGAACATGAAATTTGATCAGCTATTGAAGTTCAAACATTTTTCAGTTGCCAGATTAGTTTTTGGATTTTTGGACCCCCCGTCTCAAAACATCCCCTTCAAACTTTTTTTCAAGTAGGATTATGTCAAAATATAATTCCAAATTTTAAAAATTA
Organism: Solanum boliviense; assembly: GCA_029582625.1. Taxonomy (NCBI): domain Eukaryota; kingdom Viridiplantae; phylum Streptophyta; class Magnoliopsida; order Solanales; family Solanaceae; genus Solanum; species Solanum boliviense. Next base: position 2,328 of record JAJOOJ010015714.1, on the reverse strand, counting down.
CAACTTTAAGTATTTAAATTTTCAAATTTTAAGTTCGCACTTTAAAATTTATGATTAAACGAAAACTTAGTTATCAAGTGATAATGTCAGTATATATATATATATATATATATATATATTAAGGAGTTGCCCGTATGAGTTTGTCTGCAATAATTCAACCCCACATTCTCTATTCTCTATAATATAATATATATATATATATATATATATATATAATAAAACATAGAAAAAGATGAATAATTGTGATGGAAATAGAAGTACTATAAGAAGACAACTAAATATGTAGTGGTTACCGGTATGTGATATGTCAAATTAAATGAAATTGTCTCTTGTCCTGATTGGTCCATCTTTAACTACGCTAGAGCCAGACAACTAAATTATGGATTATTTTTTTTACATAGTAAAAAAATAAATTAAATAAAAATCTTAAAATCGTCTTAATACTATAATCTAGATAGTGATTTCACCTACCCACATTTTTGTTTTGCAAAATTTCATTTGTTTATTAAAGTTGAACAGAATTGAACCATTACCTCCACTATCATCACTAATATAAAATTCAACTCCAACAATAAGATATGAATTCTATGGATTTGCTTACCTGAGATAAAATCATATATTGTGTACTGAAGTGATTTGTTTATTATAATTTTCTGACTTGTACAAATATTGATATAGTTTATAAAAAAATATCTATAGGTGATGGTTTTCCCCCCCTCACTTTTGGCATAGCGTTACTCCTACCATTCTTTATCTTGGAGGAAGGTGAATATATTATAAGTATAGTATGGTGTCAATAGTAAAAGCTCCTTCATGAGTTAATATTTAGTTTTCCAATTGGTTGTTGCCCAAATTTTCAAAAAATCATTCTTTTAGTTATTATGCATTCTAATAAGGTTCGTTTGCAAATGAATAGACAACGCGATAGTGAATTATATGATGTTAATTTATACGAGTGAACTCTAATTTTAAAAATATCTTGCGACAGAAAAACTTTATTATCAAACTCAAAGAACGCAAAATGTTGGGATAAATATACTATGTGTGTATACAGGTGGGCCGGGTATGTATAAGTTACAAGACTACGGCTACTACAAATTATAAGTATGAGGGAGGCTTATATTGGGCCTGTGCTGGACTTATCTTCCAATTGCAGGTTTCCAGCCATTAATCATGTGTTTAGGGAGGTAAATCCATAAGTTAATCAATCAACGGACTAACGTAATTAAAAAGGAGCACCAACTTTGCCTTTTAATTTAAATATATATATATATCCGTTTCCTTTTGTTGTTGATGTAGTATGTACAAGACTTGTTGGGTTAAGTATATACTAATTACTAGATTGTTATGAATAGTGAAGTCACAATATTTCTATTTCTATTATATAGAAATATGATGAGGAGGACGATCAAGGGCAATTTCGTCAATTTACTAAAAATCTCAATTTAAAGCAGTTGTACATAATGCAGTGATAGATCTTGAATTTCTCAAAAAACAGACAACTTACTAGAAGAATCTATTACCTATAAAAAATGGGACCCATCTCTTGTAAAAAGTAGAGTACATTCAAGACCATTTTTTTAAAATTTTTTTTTGATCTTTCCTAAAATTAGAATAAAGTCTAATCTAATTGATGCATTTTGCTAAAAAAAAAATATATGGTTAAAAACAAATTAGTATTAAATTAAAATTAAATAATAAATAAAAATAATTTTGAATAAAAGTTTTTAAAGATTGTAAAAAAAATCAGTATGATAAATAAAATGTACAAATGAAGTAATCAAGTAAACTAAGAATGCTCACTAAATTTTGAAATAATAATTCTTCAAGTATAATTTTAAAATCCTCCTAATTAAAATTGGAAGAAAAAAAATATTCTTTGAATCTCATTTACAGTAGAATGTTTTTCTCTTTAAGATTAATCAAATCAAAATATAATTATTATAGTACATGACCTATTTTATTTTTCAAGTTATCAATTAACACTTAATATTATTATTCTTTTGTCTCTAATAAGAATCGAAAAATACAAATTAATACATTAATCATGTTTTGATCAAATAACTTATTGGTGATCAGAAAGATAAATTAATTGAAGTTAATTAAAATCTAGGCAAAAGTTGACAATAAAAAATGCATAATTATAATACGGAAAATTGCATAATTTGAAACTATATGCAATCTTTTCATTAAATTAATACAAATAAAAAAACAATACATATTATATTATAACTATATATTCATTTTACCAATAAAAATAAATAAATGTTAAAATTTCTATTATCCATTAAGATAAACTATCCATAGACTTTACCAAAAAAAAAAAAA